>JBBFKN010000098.1:0-185970 GCA_039654755.1 Calcarius lapponicus | reverse complement strand
AAATTCCATGATATGCAGGATGGTTCCCAGACCCAAGCAGGCACCAGTGCCAAGGCAGGCTGGTTTAACAGTACCAAGTGGCTCCTGCAATCTCCCATCTAGAACCAGGCCAGGTGAGGTTTTTTTTGCCAGGGAAAAGGGCCGAGGTTGGTGTTCACAGCCTGTGGTCTGGAGGGGCAGCCTGGCTCCTGAAAGTCCATGATTCGCAGGATTATTCCCAGACCCAAGCTGGCACCACTTGAAAGTTGGGCTGGTTTGACAGTGCCAAGTGGCTCCTGTACCTTGCTGTCCAGTACCGGGCCAGGTGAGTTTGGTTTGTGCGGGAAAAAGGCTGAGGTTTGTCTTCAAACCCTGTGGCCTAATTGGCCGGCTGGCTCCTGGAATTCCATGATATGCAGGATGGTTCCCAGACCCAAGCTGGTCGCAGTCCCAAGTGTGGCTTCTTTGACAGTGCCAAGTGGCTGCTGCAATCTGCCGTCCTGTACCGGGCCAGGTGAGTTTGGTTTGCCAGGGAAAAGGGCCGAGGTTTGTGTCTGGTGGCCTGTGGCTGGAAGTGGCTGGCTGCCTCCTGAAGTTCTGCGATATGCAGGATGGTTCCCAGACCCAAGCTGGCACCACTTCAAAGTCGCACTGGTTTAACAGTGATATGTGGCTCCTGCAATCTGCCCCCCTGAAGCAGGCCCAGTGCTTTTTTTTTTTCCCAGGAAAAGGCCCGACGTCTGTGTTCGTGGCCTTGTGGCCTGGAGTGGCAGGCTGGCTCCTGAAATTGCATGCACGCAGGATGGTTCCCCGGCCCAAGCTGGCACCAGTCCCAAGTTTGGCTGCTTTGACAGTGCCAAGGGGCTCCTACATTCTCCCATCTAGAACTAGGCAAGGTGAGGGGTTTTTTTCCCAGGGAAAAGGGCGGAGGTTGGTGTTCACGGCCTGTGGTCAGGAATGCCAGGCTGGCTCCTGAAATTCCATGATTCGCAGGATTGTTCCCAGACCCAAGCTGGCACCACTTCAAAGTCGGGCTGGTTTGACAGTGCCAAGTGGCTCCTGCAAACTGACGTCCAGAATCAGGACGGATGAGTTTGGTTTGTCCGGGAAAAAGGCTGAAGTTTGTCTTCAAACCCTGTGGCCTATTTGGCCGGCTGGCTCCTGGATTTCCATGATATGCAGGATGGTTCCCAGACCCAAGCTGGCACCACTTCAAAGTCGGGCTGGTTTTGACGGTGCCAAGTGGCTCCTGCAAACTGACGTCCAGAATCAGGATGGGTGACTTTGGTTTCTGCGAGAAAAGGCCTGAAGTTTGTCTTCAAACCCTGTGGCCTAATGGCCGGCTGGCTTCTGGAATTCCATGATATGCAGGATGGTTCCCAGACCCAAGCTGGCACCACTTCAAAGTCGGGCTGGTTTGACAGTGCCAAGTGGCTCCTGCAACCTGACGTCCAGAATCAGGACGGATGAGTTTGGTTTGTCCGGGAAAAGGGCTGAAGTTTGTCTTCAAACCCTGTGCCCCAATTGGCCGGCTGGCTCCTGGAATTCCATGTTATGCAGGATGGTTCCCAGACCCAAGCTGGCACCACTTCAAAGTCGGGCTGGTTTGACAGTGCCAAGTGGCTCCTGCAAACTGACGTCCAGAATCCGGATGGGTGACTTTGGTTTCTTGCGGGAAAAGGCCTGAAGTTTGTCTTCAAACCCTGTGCCCTAATTGGCCAGCTGGCTCCTGGAATTCCATGATATGCAGGATGGTTCCCAGACCCAAGCTGGCACCCGCTTCAAAGTCGCAGTGGTTTAACAGTGCTATGTGGCTCCTGCCATCTGCCCCTCCTGAAGCAGGCCCAGTGCTTTTTTTTTTTCCAGGGAAAAAGGCCAAGGTTGGTGTTCAGGGCCTGTGGCCTGGAGTGCCAGGCTGGCTCTGGAATTCCATGATATGCAGGATGGTTCCCAGACCCAAGCCTGCCGCAGTCCCAAGTGTGGCTTCTTTGACAGTGCCAAGTGGCTGCTGCAATCTGCCGTCCTGTACCGGGCCAGGTGAGTTTGGTTTGCCAGGGAAAAGGGTCAAGGTTTGTGTCTGGTGGCCTGTGGCTGGAAGTGGCTGGCTGCCTCCCTGAAGTTCTGCGATATGCAGGATGGTTCCCAGACCCAAGCTGGCACCACTTCAAAGTTGGGCTGGTTTGACAGTGCCAAGTGGCTGCTGCAACCTGATGTCCCAGTACCGGGCCAGGTGAAATTGGTTGTCCGGGAAAAGGGCCGAGGTTGCTCTTCAAACCCTGTGGCCTAATTTGCCGGCTGGCTCCTGAAATTCCATGATATGCAGGATGGTTCCCAGACCCAAGCAGGCACCAGTGCCAAGGCAGGCTGGTTTAACAGTACCAAGTGGCTCCTGCAATCTCCCATCTAGAACCAGCCAGAGCCCAGGTGAGGTTTTTTTGCCAGGGAAAAGGGCCGAGGTTGGTGTTCACAGCCTGTGGTCTGGAGGGGCAGCCTGGCTCCTGAAATTCCATGATTCGCAGGATTATTCCCAGACCCAAGCTGGCACCACTTGAAAGTTGGGCTGGTTTGACAGTGCCAAGTGGCTCCTGTACCTTGCTGTCCAGTACCGGGCCAGGTGAGTTTGGTTTGTGCGGGAAAAAGTCTCAGGTTTGTCTTCAAACCCTGTGGCCTAATTGGCCGGCTGGCTCCTGGAATTCCATGATATGCAGGATGGTTCCCAGACCCAAGCTGGTCGCAGTCCCAAGTGTGGCTTCTTTGACAGTGCCAAGTGGCTGCTGCAATCTGCCGTCCTGTACCGGGCCAGGTGAGTTTGGTTTGCCAGGGAAAAGGGCCGAGGTTTGTGTCTGGTGGCCTGTGGCTGGAAGTGGCTGGCTGCCTCCTGAAGTTCTGCGATATGCAGGATGGTTCCCAGACCCAAGCTGGCACCACTTCAAAGTCGCACTGGTTTAACAGTGATATGTGGCTCCTGCAATCTGCCCCCCTGAAGCAGGCCCAGTGCTTTTTTTTTTCCCAGGGAAAAGGCCCGAGGTCTGTGTTTGTGGCCTTGTGGCCTGGAGTGGCAGGCTGGCTCCTGAAATTGCATGGCACGCAGGATGGTTCCCCGGCCCAAGCTGGCACCAGTCCCAAGTTTGGCTGCTTTGACAGTGCCAAGGGGCTCCTACATTCTCCCATCTAGAACTAGGCAAGGTGAGGGGTTTTTTTCCCAGGGAAAAGGGCGGAGGTTGGTGTTCACGGCCTGTGGTCAGGAGTGCCAGGCTGGCTCCTGAAATTCCATGATTCGCAGGATTGTTCCCAGACCCAAGCTGGCACCACTTCAAAGTCGGGCTGGTTTGACAGTGCCAAGTGGCTCCTGCAACCTGACGTCCAGAATCAGGACGGATGAGTTTGGTTTGTCCGGGAAAAGGGCTGAAGTTTGTCTTCAAACCCTGTGGCCTAATTGGCCGGCTGGCTCCTGGATTTCCATGATATGCAGGATGGTTCCCAGACCCAAGCTGGCACCACTTCAAAGTCGGGCTGGTTTGACAGTGCCAAGTGGCTCCTGCAAACTGACGTCCAGAATCAGGATGGGTGACTTTGGTTTCTGCGGGAAAAGGCCTGAAGTTTGCCTTCAAACCCTCTGCCCCAATTGGCCGGCAGGCTCCTGGAATTCCATGATATGCAGGATGGTTCCCAGACCAAAGCTGGCACCACTTCAAAGTCGGGCTGGTTTGACAGTGCCAAGTGGCTCCTGCAAACTGACGTCCAGAATCAGGATGGGTGACTTTGGTTTCTGCGGGAAAAGGGCTGAAGTTTGTCTTCAAACCCTGTGCCCCAATTGGCCGGCTGGCTCCTGGAATTCCATGATATGCAGGATGGTTCCCAGACCCAAGCTGGCACCACTTGAAAGTCGGGCTGGTTTGACAGTGCCAAGTGGCTCCTGCAAACTGACGTCCAGAATCCGGATGGGTGACTTTGGTTTCTGCGGGAAAAGGCCTGAAGTTTGTCTTCAAACCCTGTGCCCTAATTGGCCAGCTGGCTCCTGGAATTCCATGATATGCAGGATGGTTCCCAGACCCAAGCTGGCACCGCTTCAAAGTCGCAGTGGTTTAACAGTGCTATGTGGCTCCTGCCATCTGCCCTCCTGAAGCAGGCCCAGTGCTTTTTTTTTTCCAGGGAAAAAGGCCAAGGTTGGTGTTCAGGGCCTGTGGCCTGGAGTGCCAGGCTGGCTCCTGGAATTCCATGATATGCAGGATGGTTCCCAGACCCAAGCTGGCCGCAGTCCCAAGTGTGGCTTCTTTGACAGTGCCAAGTGGCTGCTGCAATCTGCCGTCCTGTACCGGGCCAGGTGACTTTGGTTTGCCAGGGAAAAGGGTCGAGGTTTGTGTCTGGTGGCCTGTGGCTGGAAGTGGCTGGCTGCCTCCTGAAGTTCTGCGATATGCAGGATGGTTCCCAGACCCAAGCTGGCACCACTTCAAAGTTGGGCTGGTTTGACAGTGCCAAGTGGCTGCTGCAACCTGATGTCCAGTACCGGGCCAGGTGAAATTGGTTTGTCCGGGAAAAGGGCCGAGGTTGCTCTTCAAACCCTGTGGCCTATTTGGCCGGCTGGCTCCTGGATTTCCATGATATGCAGGATGGTTCCCAGACCCAAGCTGGCACCACTTCAAAGTCGGGCTGGTTTGACGGTGCCAAGTGGCTCCTGCAAACTGACGTCCAGAATCAGGATGGGTGACTTTGGTTTCTGCGAGAAAAGGCCTGAAGTTTGTCTTCAAACCCTGTGGCCTAATTGGCCGGCTGGCTTCTGGAATTCCATGATATGCAGGATGGTTCCCAGACCCAAGCTGGCACCACTTCAAAGTCGGGCTGGTTTGACAGTGCCAAGTGGCTCCTGCAACCTGACGTCCAGAATCAGGACGGATGAGTTTGGTTTGTCCGGGAAAAGGGCTGAAGTTTGTCTTCAAACCCTGTGCCCCAATTGGCCGGCTGGCTCCTGGAATTCCATGTTATGCAGGATGGTTCCCAGACCCAAGCTGGCACCACTTCAAAGTCGGGCTGGTTTGACAGTGCCAAGTGGCTCCTGCAAACTGACGTCCAGAATCCGGATGGGTGACTTTGGTTTCTGCGGGAAAAGGCCTGAAGTTTGTCTTCAAACCCTGTGCCCTAATTGGCCAGCTGGCTCCTGGAATTCCATGATATGCAGGATGGTTCCCAGACCCAAGCTGGCACCGCTTCAAAGTCGCAGTGGTTTAACAGTGCTATGTGGCTCCTGCCATCTGCCCTCCTGAAGCAGGCCCAGTGCTTTTTTTTTTCCAGGGAAAAAGGCCAAGGTTGGTGTTCAGGGCCTGTGGCCTGGAGTGCCAGGCTGGCTCCTGGAATTCCATGATATGCAGGATGGTTCCCAGACCCAAGCCTGCCGCAGTCCCAAGTGTGGCTTCTTTGACAGTGCCAAGTGGCTGCTGCAATCTGCCGTCCTGTACCGGGCCAGGTGAGTTTGGTTTGCCAGGGAAAAGGGTCAAGGTTTGTGTCTGGTGGCCTGTGGCTGGAAGTGGCTGGCTGCCTCCTGAAGTTCTGCGATATGCAGGATGGTTCCCAGACCCAAGCTGGCACCACTTCAAAGTTGGGCTGGTTTGACAGTGCCAAGTGGCTGCTGCAACCTGATGTCCAGTACCGGGCCAGGTGAAATTGGTTTGTCCGGGAAAAGGGCCGAGGTTGCTCTTCAAACCCTGTGGCCTAATTTGCCGGCTGGCTCCTGAAATTCCATGATATGCAGGATGGTTCCCAGACCCAAGCAGGCACCAGTGCCAAGGCAGGCTGGTTTAACAGTACCAAGTGGCTCCTGCAATCTCCCATCTAGAACCAGGCCAGGTGAGGTTTTTTTTGCCAGGGAAAAGGGCCGAGGTTGGTGTTCACAGCCTGTGGTCTGGAGGGGCAGCCTGGCTCCTGAAATTCCATGATTCGCAGGATTATTCCCAGACCCAAGCTGGCACCACTTGAAAGTTGGGCTGGTTTGACAGTGCCAAGTGGCTCCTGTACCTTGCTGTCCAGTACCGGGCCAGGTGAGTTTGGTTTGTGCGGGAAAAAGGCTGAGGTTTGTCTTCAAACCCTGTGGCCTAATTGGCCGGCTGGCTCCTGGAATTCCATGATATGCAGGATGGTTCCCAGACCCAAGCTGGTCGCAGTCCCAAGTGTGGCTTCTTTGACAGTGCCAAGTGGCTCCTGCAATCTGCCGTCCTGTACCGGGCCAGGTGAGTTTGGTTTGCCAGGGAAAAGGGCCGAGGTTTGTGTCTGGTGGCCTGTGGCTGGAAGTGGCTGGCTGCCTCCTGAAGTTCTGCGATATGCAGGATGGTTCCCAGACCCAAGCTGGCACCACTTCAAAGTCGCACTGGTTTAACAGTGATATGTGGCTCCTGCAATCTGCCCCCCTGAAGCAGGCCCAGTGCTTTTTTTTTTCCCAGGGAAAAGGCCCGAGGTCTGTGTTTGTGGCCTTGTGGCCTGGAGTGGCAGGCTGGCTCCTGAAATTGCATGGCACGCAGGATGGTTCCCCGGCCCAAGCTGGCACCAGTCCCAAGTTTGGCTGCTTTGACAGTGCCAAGGGGCTCCTACATTCTCCCATCTAGAACTAGGCAAGGTGAGGGGTTTTTTTCCCAGGGAAAAGGGCGGAGGTTGGTGTTCACGGCCTGTGGTCAGGAGTGCCAGGCTGGCTCCTGAAATTCCATGATTCGCAGGATTGTTCCCAGACCCAAGCTGGCACCACTTCAAAGTCGGGCTGGTTTGACAGTGCCAAGTGGCTCCTGCAACCTGACGTCCAGAATCAGGACGGATGAGTTTGGTTTGTCCGGGAAAAGGGCTGAAGTTTGTCTTCAAACCCTGTGGCCTAATTGGCCGGCTGGCTCCTGGATTTCCATGATATGCAGGATGGTTCCCAGACCCAAGCTGGCACCACTTCAAAGTCGGGCTGGTTTGACAGTGCCAAGTGGCTCCTGCAAACTGACGTCCAGAATCAGGATGGGTGACTTTGGTTTCTGCGGGAAAAGGCCTGAAGTTTGCCTTCAAACCCTCTGCCCCAATTGGCCGGCAGGCTCCTGGAATTCCATGATATGCAGGATGGTTCCCAGACCAAAGCTGGCACCACTTCAAAGTCGGGCTGGTTTGACAGTGCCAAGTGGCTCCTGCAAACTGACGTCCAGAATCAGGATGGGTGACTTTGGTTTCTGCGGGAAAAGGCCTGAAGTTTGTCTTCAAACCCTGTGCCCCAATTGGCCGGCTGGCTCCTGGAATTCCATGATATGCAGGATGGTTCCCAGACCCAAGCTGGCACCACTTCAAAGTCGGGCTGGTTTGACAGTGCCAAGTGGCTCCTGCAAACTGACGTCCAGAATCCGGATGGGTGACTTTGGTTTCTGCGGGAAAAGGCCTGAAGTTTGTCTTCAAACCCTGTGCCCTAATTGGCCAGCTGGCTCCTGGAATTCCATGATATGCAGGATGGTTCCCAGACCCAAGCTGGCACCGCTTCAAAGTCGCAGT
Organism: Calcarius lapponicus; assembly: GCA_039654755.1. Lineage (NCBI taxonomy): Eukaryota > Metazoa > Chordata > Aves > Passeriformes > Fringillidae > Calcarius > Calcarius lapponicus. The sequence continues at coordinate 178,491 of JBBFKN010000098.1, read as the reverse complement.
GGTTTAACAGTGCTATGTGGCTCCTGCCATCTGCCCTCCTGAAGCAGGCCCAGTGCTTTTTTTTTTCCAGGGAAAAAGGCCAAGGTTGGTGTTCAGGGCCTGTGGCCTGGAGTGCCAGGCTGGCTCCTGGAATTCCATGATATGCAGGATGGTTCCCAGACCCAAGCTGGCCGCAGTCCCAAGTGTGGCTTCTTTGACAGTGCCAAGTGGCTGCTGCAATCTGCCGTCCTGTACCGGGCCAGGTGAGTTTGGTTTGCCAGGGAAAAGGGTCGAGGTTTGTGTCTGGTGGCCTGTGGCTGGAAGTGGCTGGCTGCCTCCTGAAGTTCTGCGATATGCAGGATGGTTCCCAGACCCAAGCTGGCACCACTTCAAAGTTGGGCTGGTTTGACAGTGCCAAGTGGCTGCTGCAACCTGATGTCCAGTACCGGGCCAGGTGAAATTGGTTTGTCCGGGAAAAGGGCCGAGGTTGCTCTTCAAACCCTGTGGCCTAATTTGCCGGCTGGCTCCTGAAATTCCATGATATGCAGGATGGTTCCCAGACCCAAGCAGGCACCAGTGCCAAGGCAGGCTGGTTTAACAGTACCAAGTGGCTCCTGCAATCTCCCATCTAGAACCAGGCCAGGTGAGGTTTTTTTGCCAGGGAAAAGGGCCGAGGTTGGTGTTCACAGCCTGTGGTCTGGAGGGGCAGCCTGGCTCCTGAAAGTCCATGATTCGCAGGATTATTCCCAGACCCAAGCTGGCACCACTTGAAAGTTGGGCTGGTTTGACAGTGCCAAGTGGCTCCTGTACCTTGCTGTCCAGTACCGGGCCAGGTGAGTTTGGTTTGTGCGGGAAAAAGGCTGAGGTTTGTCTTCAAACCCTGTGGCCTAATTGGCCGGCTGGCTCCTGGAATTCCATGATATGCAGGATGGTTCCCAGACCCAAGCTGGTCCAGTCCCAAGTGTGGCTTCTTTGACAGTGCCAAGTGGCTCCTGCAATCTGCCGTCCTGTACCGGGCCAGGTGAGTTTGGTTTGCCAGGGAAAAGGGCCGAGGTTTGTGTCTGGTGGCCTGTGGCTAGAAGTGGCTGGCTGCCTCCTGAAGTTCTGCGATATGCAGGATGGTTCCCAGACCCAAGCTGGCACCACTTCAAAGTCGCACTGGTTTAACAGTGATATGTGGCTCCTGCAATCTGCCCCCCTGAAGCAGGCCCAGTGCTTTTTTTTTTCCCAGGGAAAAGGCCCGAGGTCTGTGTTTGTGGCCTTGTGGCCTGGAGTGGCAGGCTGGCTCCTGAAATTGCATGGAATGCAGGATGGTTCCCCGGCCCAAGCTGGCACCAGTCCCAAGTTTGGCTGCTTTGACAGTGCCAAGGGGCTCCTACATTCTCCCATCTAGAACTAGGCAAGGTGAGGGGTTTTTTTCCCAGGGAAAAGGGCGGAGGTTGGTGTTCACGGCCTGTGGTCAGGAGTGCCAGGCTGGCTCCTGAAATTCCATGATTCGCAGGATTGTTCCCAGACCCAAGCTGGCACCACTTCAAAGTCGGGCTGGTTTGACAGTGCCAAGTGGCTCCTGCAACCTGACGTCCAGAATCAGGACGGATGAGTTTGGTTTGTCCGGGAAAAGGGCTGAAGTTTGTCTTCAAACCCTGTGGCCTAATTGGCCGGCTGGCTCCTGGATTTCCATGATATGCAGGATGGTTCCCAGACCCAAGCTGGCACCACTTCAAAGTCGGGCTGGTTTGACAGTGCCAAGTGGCTCCTGCAAACTGACGTCCAGAATCAGGATGGGTGACTTTGGTTTCTGCGGGAAAAGGCCTGAAGTTTGCCTTCAAACCCTCTGCCCCAATTGGCCGGCTGGCTCCTGGAATTCCATGATATGCAGGATGGTTCCCAGACCAAAGCTGGCACCACTTCAAAGTCGGGCTGGTTTAACAGTGATATGTGGCTCCTGCAATCTGCCCCCCTGAAGCAGGCCCAGTGCTTTTTTTTTTCCCAGGGAAAAGGCCCGAGGTCTGTGTTCGTGGCCTTGTGGCCTGGAGTGGCAGGCTGGCTCCTGAAATTGCATGGCACGCAGGATGGTTCCCCGGCCCAAGCTGGCACCAGTCCCAAGTTTGGCTGCTTTGACAGTGCCAAGGGGCTCCTACATTCTCCCATCTAGAACTAGGCAAGGTGAGGGGTTTTTTTCCCAGGGAAAAGGGCGGAGGTTGGTGTTCACGGCCTGTGGTCAGGAGTGCCAGGCTGGCTCCTGAAATTCCATGATTCGCAGGATTGTTCCCAGACCCAAGCTGGCACCACTTCAAAGTCGGGCTGGTTTGACAGTGCCAAGTGGCTCCTGCAAACTGACGTCCAGAATCAGGATGGGTGACTTTGGTTTCTGTGGGAAAAGGCCTGTAGTTTGTCTTCAAACCCTGTGCCCCAATTGGCCGGCTGGCTCCTGGAATTCCATGATATGCAGGATGGTTCCCAGACCCAAGCTGGCACCACTTCAAAGTCGGGCTGGTTTGACAGTGCCAAGTGGCTCCTGCAACCTGACGTCCAGAATCAGGACGGATGAGTTTGGTTTGTCCGGGAAAAGGGCTGAAGTTTGTCCTCAAACCCTCTGCCCCAATTGGCCGGCTGGCTCCTGGAATTCCATGATATGCAGGATGGTTCCCAGACCCAAGCTGGCACCACTTCAAAGTCGGGCTGGTTTGACAGTGCCAAGTGGCTCCTGCAAACTGACATCCAGAACCAGGATGGGTGACTTTGGTTTCTGCGGGAAAAGGCCTGAAGTTTGTCTTCCAACCCTGTGGCCTAATTGGCCGGCTGGCTCCTGGAATTCCATGATATGCAGGATGGTTCCCAGACCCAAGCTGGCACCGCTTCAAAGTCGCAGTGGTTTAACAGTGCTATGTGGCTCCTGCCATCTGCCCTCCTGAAGCAGGCCCAGTGCTTTTTTTTTTCCAGGGAAAAAGGCCAAGGTTGGTGTTCAGGGCCTGTGGCCTGGAGTGCCAGGCTGGCTCCTGGAATTCCATGATATGCAGGATGGCTCCCAGACCCAAGCTGGCCGCAGTCCCAAGTGTGGCTTCTTTGACAGTGCCAAGTGGCTGCTGCAATCTGCCGTCCTGTACCGGGCCAGGTGAGTTTGGTTTGCCAGGGAAAAGAGTCGAGGTTTGTGTCTGGTGGCCTGTGGCTGGAAGTGGCTGGCTGCCTCCTGAAGTTCTGCGATATGCAGGATGGTTCGCAGACCCAAGCTGGCACCACTTCAAAGTTGGGCTGGTTTGACAGTGCCAAGTGGCTGCTGCAACCTGATGTCCAGTACCGGGCCAGGTGAAATTGGTTTGTCCGGGAAAAGGGCCGAGGTTGCTCTTCAAACCCTGTGGCCTAATTTGCCGGCTGGCTCCTGAAATTCCATGATATGCAGGATGGTTCCCAGACCCAAGCAGGCACCAGTGCCAAGGCAGGCTGGTTTAACAGTACCAAGTGGCTCCTGCAATCTCCCATCTAGAACCAGGCCAGGTGAGGTTTTTTTGCCAGGGAAAAGGGCCGAGGTTGGTGTTCACAGCCTGTGGTCTGGAGGGGCAGCCTGGCTCCTGAAATTCCATGATTCGCAGGATTATTCCCAGACCCAAGCTGGCACCACTTGAAAGTTGGGCTGGTTTGACAGTGCCAAGTGGCTCCTGTACCTTGCTGTTCAGTACCGGGCCAGGTGAGTTTGGTTTGTGCGGGAAAAAGGCTGAGGTTTGTCTTCAAACCCTGTGCCCTAATTGGCCGGCTGGCTCCTGGAATTCCATGATATGCAGGATGGTTCCCAGACCCAAGCTGGCACCACTTCAAAGTCGCACTGGTTTAACAGTGATATGTGGCTCCTGCAATCTGCCCCCCTGAAGCAGGCCCAGTGCTTTTTTTTTTCCCAGGGAAAAGGCCCGAGGTCTGTGTTTGTGGCCTTGTGGCCTGGAGTGGCAGGCTGGCTCCTGAAATTGCATGGCACGCAGGATGGTTCCCCGGCCCAAGCTGGCACCAGTCCCAAGTTTGGCTGCTTTGACAGTGCCAAGGGGCTCCTACATTCTCCCATCTAGAACTAGGCAAGGTGAGGGGTTTTTTTCCCAGGGAAAAGGGCGGAGGTTGGTGTTCACGGCCTGTGGTCAGGAGTGCCAGGCTGGCTCCTGAAATTCCATGATTCGCAGGATTGTTCCCAGACCCAAGCTGGCACCACTTCAAAGTCGGGCTGGTTAGACAGTGCCAAGTGGCTCCTGCAACCTGACGTCCAGAATCAGGACGGATGAGTTTGGTTTGTCCGGGAAAAGGGCTGAAGTTTGTCTTCAAACCCTGTGGCCTAATTGGCCGGCTGGCTCCTGGATTTCCATGATATGCAGGATGGTTCCCAGACCCAAGCTGGCACCACTTCAAAGTCGGGCTGGTTTGACAGTGCCAAGTGGCTCCTGCAAACTGACGTCCAGAATCAGGATGGGTGACTTTGGTTTCTGCGGGAAAAGGCCAGAAGTTTGTCTTCAAACCCTGTGGCCTAATTGGCCGGCTGGCTCCTGGAATTCCATGATATGCAGGATGGTTCCCAGACCCAAGCTGGTCGCAGTCCCAAGTGTGGCTTCTTTGACAGTGCCAAGTGGCTCCTGCAATCTGCCGTCCTGTACCGGGCCAGGTGACTTTGGTTTGCCAGGGAAAAGGGCCGAGGTTTGTGTCTGGTGGCCTGTGGCTGGAAGTGGCTGGCTGCCTCCTGAAGTTCTGCGATATGCAGGATGGTTCCCAGACCCAAGCTGGCACCACTTCAAAGTCGGGCTGGTTTGACAGTGCCAAGTGGCTCCTGCAAACTGACGTCCAGAATCCGGATGGGTGACTTTGGTTTCTGTGGGAAAAGGCCTGAAGTTTGTCTTCAAACCCTGTGGCCTAATTGGCCAGCTGGCTCCTGGAATTCCATTATATGCAGGATGGTTCCCAGACCCAAGCTGGCACTGCTTCAAAGTCGCAGTGGTTTAACAGTGCTATGTGGCTCCTGCCATCTGCCCTCCTGAAGCAGGCCCAGTGCTTTTTTTTTTCCAGGGAAAAAGGCCAAGGTTGGTGTTCAGGGCCTGTGGCCTGGAGTGCCAGGCTGGCTCCTGGAATTCCATGATATGCAGGATGGTTCCTAGACCCAAGCTGGCCGCAGTCCCAAGTGTGGCTTCTTTGACAGTGCCAAGTGGCTGCTGCAATCTGCCGTCCTGTACCGGGCCAGGTGAGTTTGGTTTGCCAGGGAAAAGGGTCGAGGTTTGTGTCTGGTGGCCTGTGGCTGGAAGTGGCTGGCTGCCTCCTGAAGTTCTGCGATATGCAGGATGGTTCCCAGACCCAAGCTGGCACCACTTCAAAGTTGGGCTGGTTTGACAGTGCCAAGTGGCTGCTGCAACCTGATGTCCAGTACCGGGCCAGGTGAAATTGGTTTGTCCGGGAAAAGGGCCGAGGTTGCTCTTCAAACCCTGTGGCCTAATTTGCCAGCTGGCTCCTGAAATTCCATGATATGCAGGATGGTTCCCAGACCCAAGCAGGCACCAGTGCCAAGGCAGGCTGGTTTAACAGTACCAAGTGGCTCCTGCAATCTCCCATCTAGAACCAGGCCAGGTGAGGTTTTTTTGCCAGGGAAAAGGGCCGAGGTTGGTGTTCACAGCCTGTGGTCTGGAGGGGCAGCCTGGCTCCTGAAAGTCCATGATTCGCAGGATTATTCCCAGACCCAAGCTGGCACCACTTGAAAGTTGGGCTGGTTTGACAGTGCCAAGTGGCTCCTGTACCTTGCTGTCCAGTACCGGGCCAGGTGAGTTTGGTTTGTGCGGGAAAAAGGCTGAGGTTTGTCTTCAAACCCTGTGGCCTAATTGGCCGGCTGGCTCCTGGAATTCCATGATATGCAGGATGGTTCCCAGACCCAAGCTGGTCGCAGTCCCAAGTGTGGCTTCTTTGACAGTGCCAAGTGGCTGCTGCAATCTGCCGTCCTGTACCGGGCCAGGTGAGTTTGGTTTGCCAGGGAAAAGGGCCGAGGTTTGTGTCTGGTGGCCTGTGGCTGGAAGTGGCTGGCTGCCTCCTGAAGTTCTGCGATATGCAGGATGGTTCCCAGACCCAAGCTGGCACCACTTCAAAGTCGCACTGGTTTAACAGTGATATGTGGCTCCTGCAATCTGCCCCCCTGAAGCAGGCCCAGTGCTTTTTTTTTTCCCAGGGAAAAGGCCCGACGTCTGTGTTCGTGGCCTTGTGGCCTGGAGTGGCAGGCTGGCTCCTGAAATTGCATGGCACGCAGGATGGTTCCCCGGCCCAAGCTGGCACCAGTCCCAAGTTTGGCTGCTTTGACAGTGCCAAGGGGCTCCTACATTCTCCCATCTAGAACTAGGCAAGGTGAGGGGTTTTTTTCCCAGGGAAAAGGGCGGAGGTTGGTGTTCACGGCCTGTGGTCAGGAGTGCCAGGCTGGCTCCTGAAATTCCATGATTCGCAGGATTGTTCCCAGACCCAAGCTGGCACCACTTCAAAGTCGGGCTGGTTTGACAGTGCCAAGTGGCTCCTGCAACCTGACGTCCAGAATCAGGACGGATGAGTTTGGTTTGTCCGGGAAAAGGGCTGAAGTTTGTCTTCAAACCCTGTGGCCTAATTGGCCGGCTGGCTCCTGGATTTCCATGATATGCAGGATGGTTCCCAGACCCAAGCTGGCACCACTTCAAAGTCGGGCTGGTTTGACAGTGCCAAGTGGCTCCTGCAAACTGACGTCCAGAATCAGGATGGGTGACTTTGGTTTCTGCGGGAAAAGGCCTGAAGTTTGCCTTCAAACCCTCTGCCCCAATTGGCCGGCAGGCTCCTGGAATTCCATGATATGCAGGATGGTTCCCAGACCAAAGCTGGCACCACTTCAAAGTCGGGCTGGTTTGACAGTGCCAAGTGGCTCCTGCAAACTGACGTCCAGAATCAGGATGGGTGACTTTGGTTTCTGCGGGAAAAGGGCTGAAGTTTGTCTTCAAACCCTGTGCCCCAATTGGCCGGCTGGCTCCTGGAATTCCATGATATGCAGGATGGTTCCCAGACCCAAGCTGGCACCACTTGAAAGTCGGGCTGGTTTGACAGTGCCAAGTGGCTCCTGCAAACTGACGTCCAGAATCCGGATGGGTGACTTTGGTTTCTGCGGGAAAAGGCCTGAAGTTTGTCTTCAAACCCTGTGCCCTAATTGGCCAGCTGGCTCCTGGAATTCCATGATATGCAGGATGGTTCCCAGACCCAAGCTGGCACCGCTTCAAAGTCGCAGTGGTTTAACAGTGCTATGTGGCTCCTGCCATCTGCCCTCCTGAAGCAGGCCCAGTGCTTTTTTTTTTCCAGGGAAAAAGGCCAAGGTTGGTGTTCAGGGCCTGTGGCCTGGAGTGCCAGGCTGGCTCCTGGAATTCCATGATATGCAGGATGGTTCCCAGACCCAAGCTGGCCGCAGTCCCAAGTGTGGCTTCTTTGACAGTGCCAAGTGGCTGCTGCAATCTGCCGTCCTGTACCGGGCCAGGTGACTTTGGTTTGCCAGGGAAAAGGGTCGAGGTTTGTGTCTGGTGGCCTGTGGCTGGAAGTGGCTGGCTGCCTCCTGAAGTTCTGCGATATGCAGGATGGTTCCCAGACCCAAGCTGGCACCACTTCAAAGTTGGGCTGGTTTGACAGTGCCAAGTGGCTGCTGCAACCTGATGTCCAGTACCGGGCCAGGTGAAATTGGTTTGTCCGGGAAAAGGGCCGAGGTTGCTCTTCAAACCCTGTGGCCTATTTGGCCGGCTGGCTCCTGGATTTCCATGATATGCAGGATGGTTCCCAGACCCAAGCTGGCACCACTTCAAAGTCGGGCTGGTTTGACGGTGCCAAGTGGCTCCTGCAAACTGACGTCCAGAATCAGGATGGGTGACTTTGGTTTCTGCGAGAAAAGGCCTGAAGTTTGTCTTCAAACCCTGTGGCCTAATTGGCCGGCTGGCTTCTGGAATTCCATGATATGCAGGATGGTTCCCAGACCCAAGCTGGCACCACTTCAAAGTCGGGCTGGTTTGACAGTGCCAAGTGGCTCCTGCAACCTGACGTCCAGAATCAGGACGGATGAGTTTGGTTTGTCCGGGAAAAGGGCTGAAGTTTGTCTTCAAACCCTGTGCCCCAATTGGCCGGCTGGCTCCTGGAATTCCATGTTATGCAGGATGGTTCCCAGACCCAAGCTGGCACCACTTCAAAGTCGGGCTGGTTTGACAGTGCCAAGTGGCTCCTGCAAACTGACGTCCAGAATCCGGATGGGTGACTTTGGTTTCTGCGGGAAAAGGCCTGAAGTTTGTCTTCAAACCCTGTGCCCTAATTGGCCAGCTGGCTCCTGGAATTCCATGATATGCAGGATGGTTCCCAGACCCAAGCTGGCACCGCTTCAAAGTCGCAGTGGTTTAACAGTGCTATGTGGCTCCTGCCATCTGCCCTCCTGAAGCAGGCCCAGTGCTTTTTTTTTTCCAGGGAAAAAGGCCAAGGTTGGTGTTCAGGGCCTGTGGCCTGGAGTGCCAGGCTGGCTCCTGGAATTCCATGATATGCAGGATGGTTCCCAGACCCAAGCCTGCCGCAGTCCCAAGTGTGGCTTCTTTGACAGTGCCAAGTGGCTGCTGCAATCTGCCGTCCTGTACCGGGCCAGGTGAGTTTGGTTTGCCAGGGAAAAGGGTCAAGGTTTGTGTCTGGTGGCCTGTGGCTGGAAGTGGCTGGCTGCCTCCTGAAGTTCTGCGATATGCAGGATGGTTCCCAGACCCAAGCTGGCACCACTTCAAAGTTGGGCTGGTTTGACAGTGCCAAGTGGCTGCTGCAACCTGATGTCCAGTACCGGGCCAGGTGAAATTGGTTTGTCCGGGAAAAGGGCCGAGGTTGCTCTTCAAACCCTGTGGCCTAATTTGCCGGCTGGCTCCTGAAATTCCATGATATGCAGGATGGTTCCCAGACCCAAGCAGGCACCAGTGCCAAGGCAGGCTGGTTTAACAGTACCAAGTGGCTCCTGCAATCTCCCATCTAGAACCAGGCCAGGTGAGGTTTTTTTGCCAGGGAAAAGGGCCGAGGTTGGTGTTCACAGCCTGTGGTCTGGAGGGGCAGCCTGGCTCCTGAAATTCCATGATTCGCAGGATTATTCCCAGACCCAAGCTGGCACCACTTGAAAGTTGGGCTGGTTTGACAGTGCCAAGTGGCTCCTGTACGTTGCTGTCCAGTACCGGGCCAGGTGAGTTTGGTTTGTGCGGGAAAAAGGCTGAGGTTTGTCTTCAAACCCTGTGGCCTAATTGGCCGGCTGGCTCCTGGAATTCCATGATATGCAGGATGGTTCCCAGACCCAAGCTGGTCGCAGTCCCAAGTGTGGCTTCTTTGACAGTGCCAAGTGGCTCCTGCAATCTGCCGTCCTGTACCGGGCCAGGTGAGTTTGGTTTGCCAGGGAAAAGGGCCGAGGTTTGTGTCTGGTGGCCTGTGGCTGGAAGTGGCTGGCTGCCTCCTGAAGTTCTGCGATATGCAGGATGGTTCCCAGACCCAAGCTGGCACCACTTCAAAGTCGCACTGGTTTAACAGTGATATGTGGCTCCTGCAATCTGCCCCCCTGAAGCAGGCCCAGTGCTTTTTTTTTTCCCAGGGAAAAGGCCCGAGGTCTGTGTTTGTGGCCTTGTGGCCTGGAGTGGCAGGCTGGCTCCTGAAATTGCATGGCACGCAGGATGGTTCCCCGGCCCAAGCTGGCACCAGTCCCAAGTTTGGCTGCTTTGACAGTGCCAAGGGGCTCCTACATTCTCCCATCTAGAACTAGGCAAGGTGAGGGGTTTTTTTCCCAGGGAAAAGGGCGGAGGTTGGTGTTCACGGCCTGTGGTCAGGAGTGCCAGGCTGGCTCCTGAAATTCCATGATTCGCAGGATTGTTCCCAGACCCAAGCTGGCACCACTTCAAAGTCGGGCTGGTTTGACAGTGCCAAGTGGCTCCTGCAACCTGACGTCCAGAATCAGGACGGATGAGTTTGGTTTGTCCGGGAAAAGGGCTGAAGTTTGTCTTCAAACCCTGTGGCCTAATTGGCCGGCTGGCTCCTGGATTTCCATGATATGCAGGATGGTTCCCAGACCCAAGCTGGCACCACTTCAAAGTCGGGCTGGTTTGACAGTGCCAAGTGGCTCCTGCAAACTGACGTCCAGAATCAGGATGGGTGACTTTGGTTTCTGCGGGAAAAGGCCTGAAGTTTGCCTTCAAACCCTCTGCCCCAATTGGCCGGCAGGCTCCTGGAATTCCATGATATGCAGGATGGTTCCCAGACCAAAGCTGGCACCACTTCAAAGTCGGGCTGGTTTGACAGTGCCAAGTGGCTCCTGCAAACTGACGTCCAGAATCAGGATGGGTGACTTTGGTTTCTGCGGGAAAAGGGCTGAAGTTTGTCTTCAAACCCTGTGCCCCAATTGGCCGGCTGGCTCCTGGAATTCCATGATATGCAGGATGGTTCCCAGACCCAAGCTGGCACCACTTGAAAGTCGGGCTGGTTTGACAGTGCCAAGTGGCTCCTGCAAACTGACGTCCAGAATCCGGATGGGTGACTTTGGTTTCTGCGGGAAAAGGCCTGAAGTTTGTCTTCAAACCCTGTGCCCTAATTGGCCAGCTGGCTCCTGGAATTCCATGATATGCAGGATGGTTCCCAGACCCAAGCTGGCACCGCTTCAAAGTCGCAGTGGTTTAACAGTGCTATGTGGCTCCTGCCATCTGCCCTCCTGAAGCAGGCCCAGTGCTTTTTTTTTTCCAGGGAAAAAGGCCAAGGTTGGTGTTCAGGGCCTGTGGCCTGGAGTGCCAGGCTGGCTCCTGGAATTCCATGATATGCAGGATGGTTCCCAGACCCAAGCCTGCCGCAGTCCCAAGTGTGGCTTCTTTGACAGTGCCAAGTGGCTGCTGCAATCTGCCGTCCTGTACCGGGCCAGGTGACTTTGGTTTGCCAGGGAAAAGGGTCGAGGTTTGTGTCTGGTGGCCTGTGGCTGGAAGTGGCTGGCTGCCTCCTGAAGTTCTGCGATATGCAGGATGGTTCCCAGACCCAAGCTGGCACCACTTCAAAGTTGGGCTGGTTTGACAGTGCCAAGTGGCTGCTGCAACCTGATGTCCAGTACCGGGCCAGGTGAAATTGGTTTGTCCGGGAAAAGGGCCGAGGTTGCTCTTCAAACCCTGTGGCCTATTTGGCCGGCTGGCTCCTGGATTTCCATGATATGCAGGATGGTTCCCAGACCCAAGCTGGCACCACTTCAAAGTCGGGCTGGTTTGACGGTGCCAAGTGGCTCCTGCAAACTGACGTCCAGAATCAGGATGGGTGACTTTGGTTTCTGCGAGAAAAGGCCTGAAGTTTGTCTTCAAACCCTGTGGCCTAATTGGCCGGCTGGCTTCTGGAATTCCATGATATGCAGGATGGTTCCCAGACCCAAGCTGGCACCACTTCAAAGTCGGGCTGGTTTGACAGTGCCAAGTGGCTCCTGCAACCTGACGTCCAGAATCAGGACGGATGAGTTTGGTTTGTCCGGGAAAAGGGCTGAAGTTTGTCTTCAAACCCTGTGCCCCAATTGGCCGGCTGGCTCCTGGAATTCCATGTTATGCAGGATGGTTCCCAGACCCAAGCTGGCACCACTTCAAAGTCGGGCTGGTTTGACAGTGCCAAGTGGCTCCTGCAAACTGACGTCCAGAATCCGGATGGGTGACTTTGGTTTCTGCGGGAAAAGGCCTGAAGTTTGTCTTCAAACCCTGTGCCCTAATTGGCCAGCTGGCTCCTGGAATTCCATGATATGCAGGATGGTTCCCAGACCCAAGCTGGCACCGCTTCAAAGTCGCAGTGGTTTAACAGTGCTATGTGGCTCCTGCCATCTGCCCTCCTGAAGCAGGCCCAGTGCTTTTTTTTTTCCAGGGAAAAAGGCCAAGGTTGGTGTTCAGGGCCTGTGGCCTGGAGTGCCAGGCTGGCTCCTGGAATTCCATGATATGCAGGATGGTTCCCAGACCCAAGCCTGCCGCAGTCCCAAGTGTGGCTTCTTTGACAGTGCCAAGTGGCTGCTGCAATCTGCCGTCCTGTACCGGGCCAGGTGAGTTTGGTTTGCCAGGGAAAAGGGTCAAGGTTTGTGTCTGGTGGCCTGTGGCTGGAAGTGGCTGGCTGCCTCCTGAAGTTCTGCGATATGCAGGATGGTTCCCAGACCCAAGCTGGCACCACTTCAAAGTTGGGCTGGTTTGACAGTGCCAAGTGGCTGCTGCAACCTGATGTCCAGTACCGGGCCAGGTGAAATTGGTTTGTCCGGGAAAAGGGCCGAGGTTGCTCTTCAAACCCTGTGGCCTAATTTGCCGGCTGGCTCCTGAAATTCCATGATATGCAGGATGGTTCCCAGACCCAAGCAGGCACCAGTGCCAAGGCAGGCTGGTTTAACAGTACCAAGTGGCTCCTGCAATCTCCCATCTAGAACCAGGCCAGGTGAGGTTTTTTTGCCAGGGAAAAGGGCCGAGGTTGGTGTTCACAGCCTGTGGTCTGGAGGGGCAGCCTGGCTCCTGAAATTCCATGATTCGCAGGATTATTCCCAGACCCAAGCTGGCACCACTTCAAAGTTGGGCTAGTTTGACAGTGCCAAGTGGCTCCTGTACCTTGCTGTCCAGTACCGGGCCAGGTGAGTTTGGTTTGTGCGGGAAAAGGGCTGAGGTTTGTCTTCAAACCCTGTGGCCTAATTGGCCGGCTGGCTCCTGGAATTCCATGATATGCAGGATGGTTCCCAGACCCAAGCTGGTCGCAGTCCCAAGTGTGGCTTCTTTGACAGTGCCAAGTGGCTCCTGCAATCTGCCGTCCTGTACCGGGCCAGGTGAGTTTGGTTTGCCAGGGAAAAGGGCCGAGGTTTGTGTCTGGTGGCCTGTGGCTGGAAGTGGCTGGCTGCCTCCTGAAGTTCTGCGATATGCAGGATGGTTCCCAGACCCAAGCTGGCACCACTTCAAAGTCGCACTGGTTTAACAGTGATATGTGGCTCCTGCAATCTGCCCCCCTGAAGCAGGCCCAGTGCTTTTTTTTTTCCCAGGGAAAAGGCCCGAGGTCTGTGTTTGTGGCCTTGTGGCCTGGAGTGGCAGGCTGGCTCCTGAAATTGCATGGCACGCAGGATGGTTCCCCGGCCCAAGCTGGCACCAGTCCCAAGTTTGGCTGCTTTGACAGTGCCAAGGGGCTCCTACATTCTCCCATCTAGAACTAGGCAAGGTGAGGGGTTTTTTTCCCAGGGAAAAGGGCGGAGGTTGGTGTTCACGGCCTGTGGTCAGGAGTGCCAGGCTGGCTCCTGAAATTCCATGATTCGCAGGATTGTTCCCAGACCCAAGCTGGCACCACTTCAAAGTCGGGCTGGTTTGACAGTGCCAAGTGGCTCCTGCAACCTGACGTCCAGAATCAGGACGGATGAGTTTGGTTTGTCCGGGAAAAGGGCTGAAGTTTGTCTTCAAACCCTGTGGCCTAATTGGCCGGCTGGCTCCTGGATTTCCATGATATGCAGGATGGTTCCCAGACCCAAGCTGGCACCACTTCAAAGTCGGGCTGGTTTGACAGTGCCAAGTGGCTCCTGCAAACTGACGTCCAGAATCAGGATGGGTGACTTTGGTTTCTGCGGGAAAAGGCCTGAAGTTTGCCTTCAAACCCTCTGCCCCAATTGGCCGGCAGGCTCCTGGAATTCCATGATATGCAGGATGGTTCCCAGACCAAAGCTGGCACCACTTCAAAGTCGGGCTGGTTTGACAGTGCCAAGTGGCTCCTGCAAACTGACGTCCAGAATCAGGATGGGTGACTTTGGTTTCTGCGGGAAAAGGCCTGAAGTTTGTCTTCAAACCCTGTGCCCCAATTGGCCGGCTGGCTCCTGGAATTCCATGATATGCAGGATGGTTCCCAGACCCAAGCTGGCACCACTTCAAAGTCGGGCTGGTTTGACAGTGCCAAGTGGCTCCTGCAAACTGACGTCCAGAATCCGGATGGGTGACTTTGGTTTCTGCGGGAAAAGGCCTGAAGTTTGTCTTCAAACCCTGTGCCCTAATTGGCCAGCTGGCTCCTGGAATTCCATGATATGCAGGATGGTTCCCAGACCCAAGCTGGCACCGCTTCAAAGTCGCAGTGGTTTAACAGTGCTATGTGGCTCCTGCCATCTGCCCTCCTGAAGCAGGCCCAGTGCTTTTTTTTTTCCAGGGAAAAAGGCCAAGGTTGGTGTTCAGGGCCTGTGGCCTGGAGTGCCAGGCTGGCTCCTGGAATTCCATGATATGCAGGATGGTTCCCAGACCCAAGCTGGCCGCAGTCCCAAGTGTGGCTTCTTTGACAGTGCCAAGTGGCTGCTGCAATCTGCCGTCCTGTACCGGGCCAGGTGACTTTGGTTTGCCAGGGAAAAGGGTCGAGGTTTGTGTCTGGTGGCCTGTGGCTGGAAGTGGCTGGCTGCCTCCTGAAGTTCTGCGATATGCAGGATGGTTCCCAGACCCAAGCTGGCACCACTTCAAAGTTGGGCTGGTTTGACAGTGCCAAGTGGCTGCTGCAACCTGATGTCCAGTACCGGGCCAGGTGAAATTGGTTTGTCCGGGAAAAGGGCCGAGGTTGCTCTTCAAACCCTGTGGCCTAATTTGCCGGCTGGCTCCTGAAATTCCATGATATGCAGGATGGTTCCCAGACCCAAGCAGGCACCAGTGCCAAGGCAGGCTGGTTTAACAGTACCAAGTGGCTCCTGCAATCTCCCATCTAGAACCAGGACAGGTGAGGTTTTTTTGCCAGGGAAAAGGGCCGAGGTTGGTGTTCACAGCCTGTGGTCTGGAGGGGCAGCCTGGCTCCTGAAAGTCCATGATTCGCAGGATTATTCCCAGACCCAAGCTGGCACCACTTGAAAGTTGGGCTGGTTTGACAGTGCCAAGTGGCTCCTGTACCTTGCTGTCCAGTACCGGGCCAGGTGAGTTTGGTTTGTGCGGGAAAAAGGCTGAGGTTTGTCTTCAAACCCTGTGGCCTAATTGGCCGGCTGGCTCCTGGAATTCCATGATATGCAGGATGGTTCCCAGACCCAAGCTGGTCCAGTCCCAAGTGTGGCTTCTTTGACAGTGCCAAGTGGCTCCTGCAATCTGCCGTCCTGTACCGGGCCAGGTGAGTTTGGTTTGCCAGGGAAAAGGGCCGAGGTTTGTGTCTGGTGGCCTGTGGCTAGAAGTGGCTGGCTGCCTCCTGAAGTTCTGCGATATGCAGGATGGTTCCCAGACCCAAGCTGGCACCACTTCAAAGTCGCACTGGTTTAACAGTGATATGTGGCTCCTGCAATCTGCCCCCCTGAAGCAGGCCCAGTGCTTTTTTTTTTCCCAGGGAAAAGGCCCGAGGTCTGTGTTTGTGGCCTTGTGGCCTGGAGTGGCAGGCTGGCTCCTGAAATTGCATGGAATGCAGGATGGTTCCCCGGCCCAAGCTGGCACCAGTCCCAAGTTTGGCTGCTTTGACAGTGCCAAGGGGCTCCTACATTCTCCCATCTAGAACTAGGCAAGGTGAGGGGTTTTTTTCCCAGGGAAAAGGGCGGAGGTTGGTGTTCACGGCCTGTGGTCAGGAGTGCCAGGCTGGCTCCTGAAATTCCATGATTCGCAGGATTGTTCCCAGACCCAAGCTGGCACCACTTCAAAGTCGGGCTGGTTTGACAGTGCCAAGTGGCTCCTGCAACCTGACGTCCAGAATCAGGACGGATGAGTTTGGTTTGTCCGGGAAAAGGGCTGAAGTTTGTCTTCAAACCCTGTGGCCTAATTGGCCGGCTGGCTCCTGGATTTCCATGATATGCAGGATGGTTCCCAGACCCAAGCTGGCACCACTTCAAAGTCGGGCTGGTTTGACAGTGCCAAGTGGCTCCTGCAAACTGACGTCCAGAATCAGGATGGGTGACTTTGGTTTCTGCGGGAAAAGGCCTGAAGTTTGCCTTCAAACCCTGTGCCCTAATTGGCCAGCTGGCTCCTGGAATTCCATGATATGCAGGATGGTTCCCAGACCAAAGCTGGCACCACTTCAAAGTCGGGCTGGTTTGACAGTGCCAAGTGGCTCCTGCAAACTGACGTCCAGAATCCGGATGGGTGACTTTGGTTTCTGCGGGAAAAGGCCTGAAGTTTGTCTTCAAACCCTGTGCCCTAATTGGCCAGCTGGCTCCTGGAATTCCATGATATGCAGGATGGTTCCCAGACCCAAGCTGGCACCGCTTCAAAGTTGCAGTGGTTTAACAGTGCTATGTGGCTCCTGCCATCTGCCCTCCTGAAGCAGGCCCAGTGCTTTTTTTTTTCCAGGGAAAAAGGCCAAGGTTGGTGTTCAGGGCCTGTGGCCTGGAGTGCCAGGCTGGCTCCTGGAATTCCATGATATGCAGGATGGTTCCCAGACCCAAGCTGGCCGCAGTCCCAAGTGTGGCTTCTTTGACAGTGCCAAGTGGCTGCTGCAATCTGCCGTCCTGTACCGGGCCAGGTGAGTTTGGTTTGCCAGGGAAAAGGGTCGAGGTTTGTGTCTGGTGGCCTGTGGCTGGAAGTGGCTGGCTGCCTCCTGAAGTTCTGCGATATGCAGGATGGTTCCCAGACCCAAGCTGGCACCACTTCAAAGTTGGGCTGGTTTGACAGTGCCAAGTGGCTGCTGCAACCTGATGTCCAGTACCGGGCCAGGTGAAATTGGTTTGTCCGGGAAAAGGGCCGAGGTTGCTCTTCAAACCCTGTGGCCTAATTTGCCGGCTGGCTCCTGAAATTCCATGATATGCAGGATGGTTCCCAGACCCAAGCAGGCACCAGTGCTAAGGCAGGCTGGTTTAACAGTACCAAGTGGCTCCTGCAATCTCCCATCTAGAACCAGGCCAGGTGAGGTTTTTTTGCCAGGGAAAAGGGCCGAGGTTGGTGTTCACAGCCTGTGGTCTGGAGGGGCAGCCTGGCTCCTGAAATTCCATGATTCGCAGGATTATTCCCAGACCCAAGCTGGCACCACTTGAAAGTTGGGCTGGTTTGACAGTGCCAAGTGGCTCCTGTACCTTGCTGTCCAGTACCGGGCCAGGTGAATTTGGTTTGTGCGGGAAAAAGTCTCAGGTTTGTCTTCAAACCCTGTGGCCTAATTGGCCGGCTGGCTCCTGGAATTCCATGATATGCAGGATGGTTCCCAGACCCAAGCTGGTCGCAGTCCCAAGTGTGGCTTCTTTGACAGTGCCAAGTGGCTCCTGCAATCTGCCGTCCTGTACCGGGCCAGGTGAGTTTGGTTTGCCAGGGAAAAGGGCCGAGGTTTGTGTCTGGTGGCCTGTGGCTGGAAGTGGCTGGCTGCCTCCTGAAGTTCTGCGATATGCAGGATGGTTCCCAGACCCAAGCTGGCACCACTTCAAAGTCGCACTGGTTTAACAGTGATATGTGGCTCCTGCAATCTGCCCCCCTGAAGCAGGCCCAGTGCTTTTTTTTTTCCCAGGGAAAAGGCCCGAGGTCTGTGTTCGTGGCCTTGTGGCCTGGAGTGGCAGGCTGGCTCCTGAAATTGCATGGCACGCAGGATGGTTCCCCGGCCCAAGCTGGCACCAGTCCCAAGTTTGGCTGCTTTGACAGTGCCAAGGGGCTCCTACATTCTCCCATCTAGAACTAGGCTAGGTGAGGGGTTTTTTTCCCAGGGAAAAGGGCGGAGGTTGGTGTTCACAGCATGTGGTCAGGAGTGCCAGGCTGGCTCCTGAAATTCCATGATTCGCAGGATTGTTCCCAGACCCAAGCTGGCACCACTTCAAAGTCGGGCTGGTTTGACAGTGCCAAGTGGCTCCTGCAACCTGACGTCCAGAATCAGGACGGATGAGTTTGGTTTGTCCGGGAAAAGGGCTGAAGTTTGTCTTCAAACCCTGTGGCCTAATTGGCCGGCTGGCTCCTGGATTTCCATGATATGCAGGATGGTTCCCAGACCCAAGCTGGCACCACTTCAAAGTCGGGCTGGTTTGACAGTGCCAAGTGGCTCCTGCAAACTGACGTCCAGAATCAGGATGGGTGACTTTGGTTTCTGCGGGAAAAGGCCTGAAGTTTGTCTTCAAACCCTGTGGCCTAATTGGCCGGCTGGCTTCTGGAATTCCATGATATGCAGGATGGTTCCCAGACCAAAGCTGGCACCACTTCAAAGTCGGGCTGGTTTGACAGTGCCAAGTGGCTCCTGCAACCTGACGTCCAGAATCAGGACGGATGAGTTTGGTTTGTCCGGGAAAAGGGCTGAGGTTTGTCTTCAAACCCTCTGCCCCAATTGGCCGGCTGGCTCCTGGAATTCCATGATATGCAGGATGGTTCCCAGACCAAAGCTGGCACCACTTCAAAGTCGGGCTGGTTTGACAGTGCCAAGTGGCTCCTGC
Organism: Calcarius lapponicus; assembly: GCA_039654755.1. NCBI lineage: Eukaryota > Metazoa > Chordata > Aves > Passeriformes > Fringillidae > Calcarius > Calcarius lapponicus. The sequence goes on along the minus strand of JBBFKN010000098.1, from coordinate 160,226 downwards.
AAACTGACGTCCAGAATCCGGATGGGTGACTTTGGTTTCTGCGGGAAAAGGCCTGAAGTTTGTCTTCAAACCCTGTGCCCTAATTGGCCAGCTGGCTCCTGGAATTCCATGATATGCAGGATGGTTCCCAGACCCAAGCTGGCACCGCTTCAAAGTTGCAGTGGTTTAACAGTGCTATGTGGCTCCTGCCATCTGCCCTCCTGAAGCAGGCCCAGTGCTTTTTTTTTTCCAGGGAAAAAGGCCAAGGTTGGTGTTCAGGGCCTGTGGCCTGGAGTGCCAGGCTGGCTCCTGGAATTCCATGATATGCAGGATGGTTCCCAGACCCAAGCTGGCCGCAGTCCCAAGTGTGGCTTCTTTGACAGTGCCAAGTGGCTGCTGCAATCTGCCGTCCTGTACCGGGCCAGGTGACTTTGGTTTGCCAGGGAAAAGGGTCGAGGTTTGTGTCTGGTGGCCTGTGGCTGGAAGTGGCTGGCTGCCTCCTGAAGTTCTGCGATATGCAGGATGGTTCCCAGACCCAAGCTGGCACCACTTCAAAGTTGGGCTGGTTTGACAGTGCCAAGTAGCTGCTGCAACCTGATGTCCAGTACCGGGCCAGGTGAAATTGGTTTGTCCGGGAAAAGGGCCGAGGTTGCTCTTCAAACCCTGTGGCCTAATTTGCCGGCTGGCTCCTGAAATTCCATGATATGCAGGATGGTTCCCAGACCCAAGCAGGCACCAGTGCTAAGGCAGGCTGGTTTAACAGTACCAAGTGGCTCCTGCAATCTCCCATCTAGAACCAGGCCAGGTGAGGTTTTTTTGCCAGGGAAAAGGGCCGAGGTTGGTGTTCACAGCCTGTGGTCTGGAGGGGCAGCCTGGCTCCTGAAATTCCATGATTCGCAGGATTATTCCCAGACCCAAGCTGGCACCACTTCAAAGTTGGGCTGGTTTGACAGTGCCAAGTGGCTCCTGTACCTTGCTGTCCAGCACCGGGCCAGGTGAATTTGGTTTCTGCGGGAAAAAGGCTCAGGTTTGTCTTCAAACCCTGTGGCCTAATTGGCCGGCTGGCTCCTGGAATTCCATGATATGCAGGATGGTTCCCAGACCCAAGCTGGTCGCAGACCCAAGTGTGGCTTTTTGACAGTTCCAAGTGGCTCCTGCAATCTGCCGCCCTGTACCGGGCCAGGTGAGTTTGGTTTGCCAGGGAAAAGGGCCGAGGTTTGTGTCTGGTGGCCTGTGGCTGGAAGTGGCTGGCTGCCTCCTGAAGTTCTGCGATATGCAGGATGGTTCCCAGACCCAAGCTGGCACCACTTCAAAGTCGCACTGGTTTAACAGTGATATGTGGCTCCTGCAATCTGCCCCCCTGAAGCAGGCCCAGTGCTATTTTTTTTTCCCAGGGAAAAGGCCCGAGGTCTGTGTTCGTGGCCTTGTGGCCTGGAGTGGCAGGCTGGCTCCTGAAATTGCATGGCACGCAGGATGGTTCCCCGGCCCAAGCTGGCACCAGTCCCAAGTTTGGCTGCTTTGACAGTGCCAAGGGGCTCCTACATTCTCCCATCTAGAACTAGGCAAGGTGAGGGGTTTTTTTCCCAGGGAAAAGGGCGGAGGTTGGTGTTCACGGCCTGTGGTCAGGAGTGCCAGGCTGGCTCCTGAAATTCCATGATTCGCAGGATTGTTCCCAGACCCAAGCTGGCACCACTTCCAAGTCGGGCTGGTTTGACAGTGCCAAGTGGCTCCTGCAAACTGACGTCCAGAATCAGGACGGATGAGTTTGGTTTGTCCAGGAAAAAGGGCTGAAGTTTGTCTTCAAACCCTGTGGCCTAATTGGCCGGCTGGCTCCTGGATTTCCATGATATGCAGGATGGTTCCCAGACCCAAGCTGGCACCACTTCAAAGTCGGGCTGGTTTGACAGTGCCAAGTGGCTCCTGCAAACTGACGTCCAGAATCAGGATGGGTGACTTTGGTTTCTGCGGGAAAAGGCCTGAAGTTTGTCTTCAAACCCTGTGGCCTAATTGGCCGGCTGGCTTCTGGAATTCCATGATATGCAGGATGGTTCCCAGACCCAAGCTGGCACCACTTCAAAGTCGGGCTGGTTTGACAGTGCCAAGTGGCTCCTGCAACCTGACGTCCAGAATCAGGACGGATGAGTTTGGTTTGTCCGGGAAAAGGGCTGAGGTTTGTCTTCAAACCCTCTGCCCCAATTGGCCGGCTGGCTCCTGGAATTCCATGATATGCAGGATGGTTCCCAGACCAAAGCTGGCACCACTTCAAAGTCGGGCTGGTTTGACAGTGCCAAGTGGCTCCTGCAAACTGACGTCCAGAATCAGGATGGGTGACTTTGGTTTCTGCGGGAAAAGGCCTGAAGTTTGTCTTCAAACCCTGTGCCCCAATTGGCCGGCTGGCTCCTGGAATTCCATGATATGCAGGATGGTTCCCAGACCCAAGCTGGCACCACTTCAAAGTCGGGCTGGTTTGACAGTGCCAAGTGGCTCCTGCAAACTGACGTCCAGAATCCGGATGGGTGACTTTGGTTTCTGCGGGAAAAGGCCTGAAGTTTGTCTTCAAACCCTGTGCCCTAATTGGCCGGCTGGCTCCTGGAATTCCATGATATGCAGGATGGTTCCCAGACCCAAGCTGGCACCGCTTCAAAGTTGCAGTGGTTTAACAGTGCTATGTGGCTCCTGCCATCTGCCCTCCTGAAGCAGGCCCAGTGCTTTTTTTTTTCCAGGGAAAAAGGCCAAGGTTGGTGTTCAGGGCCTGTGGCCTGGAGTGCCAGGCTGGCTCCTGGAATTCCATGATATGCAGGATGGTTCCCAGACCCAAGCTGGCCGCAGTCCCAAGTGTGGCTTCTTTGACAGTGCCAAGTGGCTGCTGCAATCTGCCGTCCTGTACCGGGCCAGGTGAGTTTGGTTTGCCAGGGAAAAGGGTCGAGGTTTGTGTCTGGTGGCCTGTGGCTGGAAGTGGCTGGCTGCCTCCTGAAGTTCTGCGATATGCAGGATGGTTCCCAGACCCAAGCTGGCACCACTTCAAAGTTGGGCTGGTTTGACAGTGCCAAGTGGCTGCTGCAACCTGATGTCCAGTACCGGGCCAGGTGAAATTGGTTTGTCCGTGAAAAGGGCCGAGGTTGCTCTTCAAACCCTGTGGCCTAATTTGCCGGCTGGCTCCTGAAATTCCATGATATGCAGGATGGTTCCCAGACCCAAGCAGGCACCAGTGCCAAGGCAGGCTGGTTTAACAGTACCAAGTGGCTCCTGCAATCTCCCATCTAGAACCAGGCCAGGTGAGGTTTTTTTGCCAGGGAAAAGGGCCGAGGTTGGTGTTCACAGCCTGTGGTCTGGAGGGGCAGCCTGGCTCCTGAAATTCCATGATTCGCAGGATTATTCCCAGACCCAAGCTGGCACCACTTGAAAGTTGGGCTGGTTTGACAGTGCCAAGTGGCTCCTGTACCTTGCTGTCCAGTACCGGGCCAGGTGAATTTGGTTTGTGCGGGAAAAAGGCTCAGGTTTGTCTTCAAACCCTGTGGCCTAATTGGCCGGCTGGCTCCTGGAATTCCATGATATGCAGGATGGTTCCCAGACCCAAGCTGGCACCACTTCAAAGTCGGGCTGGTTTGACAGTGCCAAGTGGCTCCTGCAAACTGACGTCCAGAATCAGGATGGGTGACTTTGGTTTCTGCGGGAAAAGGCCTGAAGTTTGTCTTCAAACCCTGTGGCCTAATTGGCCGGCTGGCTTCTGGAATTCCATGATATGCAGGATGGTTCCCAGACCCAAGCTGGCACCACTTCAAAGTCGGGCTGGTTTGACAGTGCCAAGTGGCTCCTGCAACCTGACGTCCAGAATCAGGACGGATGAGTTTGGTTTGTCCGGGAAAAGGGCTGAAGTTTGTCTTCAAACCCTCTGCCCCAATTGGCCGGCTGGCTCCTGGAATTCCATGATATGCAGGATGGTTCCCAGACCCAAGCTGGCACCACTTCAAAGTCGGGCTGGTTTGACAGTGCCAAGTGGCTCCTGCAAACTGACGTCCAGAATCCGGATGGGTGACTTTGGTTTCTGCAGGAAAAGGCCTGAAGTTTGTCTTCAAACCCTGTGCCCTAATTGGCCAGCTGGCTCCTGGAATTCCATGATATGCAGGATGGTTCCCAGACCCAAGCTGGCACCGCTTCAAAGTCGCAGTGGTTTAACAGTGCTATGTGGCTCCTGCCATCTGCCCTCCTGAAGCAGGCCCAGTGCTTTTTTTTTTCCAGGAAAAAAGGCCAAGGTTGGTGTTCAGGGCCTGTGGCCTGGAGTGCCAGGCTGGCTCCTGGAATTCCATGATATGCAGGATGGTTCCCAGACCCAAGCTGGCCGCAGTCCCAAGTGTGGCTTCTTTGACAGTGCCAAGTGGCTACTGCAATCTGCCCTCCTGTACCGGGCCAGGTGAAATTGGTTTGTCCGGGAAAAGGGCCGAGGTTGCTCTTCAAACCCTGTTTCCTAATTTGCCGGCTGGCTCCTGAAATTCCATGATATGCAGGATGGTTCCCAGACCCAAGCAGGCACCAGTGCCAAGGCAGGCTGATTTAACAGTGCCAAGTGACTCCTGCAATCTCCCATCTAGAACCAGGCCAGGTGAGGTTTTTTTGCCAGGGAAAAGGGCCGAGGTTGGTGTTCACAGCCTGTGGTCTGGAGGGGCGGCCTGGCTCCTGAAATTCCATGATTCGCAGGATTATTCCCAGACCCAAGCTGGCACCACTTGAAAGTTGGGCTAGTTTGACAGTGACAAGTGGCTCCTGTACCTTGCTGTCCCGTACCGGGCCAGGTGAGTTTGGTTTGTGCGGGAAAAAGGCTGAGGTTTGTCTTCAAACCCTGTGGCCTAATTGGCCGGCTGGCTCCTGGAATTCCATGATATGCAGGATGGTTCCCAGACCCAAGCTGGTCGCAGTCCCAAGTGTGGCTTCTTTGACAGTGCCAAGTGCCTCCTGCAACCTGACATCCTGTACCGGGCCAGGTGAGTTTGGTTTACCAGTGAAAAGGGCTGAGGTTTGTGTCTGGTGGCCTGTGGCTGGAAGTGGCTGGCTGCCTCCTGAAGTTCTGCGATATGCAGGATGGTTCCCAGACCCAAGCTGGCACCACTTGAAAGTTGGGCTGGTTTGACAGTGCCAAGTGGCTCCTGCATCCTGACGTCCAGAATCAGGATGGGTGACTTTGGTTTCTGCGGGAAAAGGCCTGAAGTTTGTCTTCAAACCCTCTGCCCTAATTGGCCAGCTGGCTCCTGGAATTCCATGATATGCAGGATGGTTCCCAGACCCAAGCTGGCACCACTTGAAATTTGGGCTGGTTTAACAGTACCAAGTGGCTCCTGCAATCTCACATCTAGAACCAGGCTAGGTGAGGTTTTTTTGCCAGGGAAAAGGGCCGAGGTTGGTGTTCACAGCCTGTGGTCTGGAGGGGCAGCCTGGCTCCTGAAATTCCATGATTCGCAGGATTATTCCCAGACCCAAGCTGGCACCACTTGAAAGTTGGGCTGGTTTGACAGTGCCAAGTGGCTCCTGTACCTTGCTGTCCAGTACCGGGCCAGGTGAGTTTGGTTTGTGCGGGAAAAAGGCTGAGGTTTGTCTTCAAACCCTGTGGCCTAATTGGCCGGCTGGCTCCTGGAATTCCATGATATGCAGGATGGTTCCCAGACCCAAGCTGGTCGCAGTCCCAAGTGTGGCTTCTTTGACAGTGCCAAGTGGCTCCTGCAACCTGCCGTCCTGTACCGGGCCAGGTGAGTTTGGTTTGCCAGGGAAAAGGGCTGAGGTTTGTGTCTGGTGGCCTGTGGCTGGAAGTGGCTGGCTGCCTCCTGAAGTTCTGCGATATGCAGGATGGTTCCCAGACCCAAGCTGGCACCACTTCAAAGTTGGGCTGGTTTGACAGTGCCAAGTGGCTCCTGCAAACTGACGTCCAGAATCCGGATGGGTGACTTTGGTTTCTGCGGGAAAAGGCCTGAAGTTTCTCTTCAAACCCTGTGCCCTAATTGGCCAGCTGGCTCCTGGAATTCCATGATATGCAGGATGGTTCCCAGACCCAAGCTGGCACCGCTTCAAAGTCGCAGTGGTTTAACAGTGCTATGTGGCTCCTGCCATCTTCCCTCCTGAAGCAGGCCCAGTGCTTTTGTTTTTCCAGGGAAAAAGGCCAAGGTTGGTGTTCAGGGCCTGTGGCCTGGAGTGGCAGGCTGGCTCCTGGAATTCCATGATATGCAGGATGGTTCCCAGACCCAAGCTGGCCGCAGTCCCAAGTGTGGCTTCTTTGACAGTGCCAAGTGGCTGCTGCAATCTGCCGTCCTGTACCGGGCCAGGTGAGTTTGGTTTGCCAGGGAAAAGGGTCGAGGTTTGTGTCTGGTGGCCTGTGGCTGGAAGTGGCTGGCTGCCTCCTGAGGTTCTGCGATATGCAGGATGTTTCCCAGACCCAAGCTGGCACCACTTCAAAGTTGGGCTGGTTTGACAGTGCCAAGTGGCTGCTGCAACCTGATGTCCAGTACAGGGCCAGGTGAAATTGGTTTGTCCGGGAAAAGGGCCGAGGTTGCTCTTCAAACCCTGTGGCCTAATTTGCCAGCTGGCTCCTGAAATTCCATGATATGCAGGATGGTTCCCAGACCCAAGCAGGCACCAGTGCCAAGGCAGGCTGGTTTAACAGTACCAAGTGGCTCCTGCAATCTCCCATCTAGAACCAGGCCAGGTGAGGTTTTTTTGCCAGGGAAAAGGGCCGAGGTTGGTGTTCACAGCCTGTGGTCTGGAGGGGCAGCCTGGCTCCTGAAATTCCATGATTCGCAGGATTATTCCCAGACCCAAGCTGGCACCACTTCAAAGTCGGGCTGGTTTGACAGTGCCAAGTGGCTCCTGTACCTTGCTGTCCAGTACCGGGCCAGGTGAGTTTGGTTTGTGCGGGAAAAAGGCTGAGGTTTGTCTTGAAACCCTGTGGCCTAATTGGCCGGCTGGCTCCTGGAATTCCATGATATGCAGGATGGTTCCCAGACCCAAGCTGGTCGCAGTCCCAAGTGTGGCTTCTTTGACAGTGCCAAGTGGCTCCTGCAACCTGACGTCCTGTACCGGGCCAGGTGAGTTTGGTTTACCAGGGAAAAGGGCTGAGGTTTGTGTCTGGTGGCCTGTGGCTGGAAGTGGCTGGCTGCCTCCTGAAGTTCTGCGATACACAGGATGGTTCCCAGACCCAAGCTGGCACCATTTCAAAGTTGGGCTGGTTTGACAGTGCCAAGTGGCTCCTGCAAACTGACGTCCAGAATCAGGATGGGTGACTTTGGTTTCTGCGGGAAAACACCTGAAGTTTGTCTTCAAACCCTCTGCCCCAATTGGCCGGCTGGCTCCTGGAATTCCATGATATGCAGGATGGTTCCCAGACCCAAGCTGGCACCACTTCAAAGTCGGGCTGGTTTGACAGAGCCAAGTGGCTCCTGCAAACTGACGTCCAGAATCCGGATGGGTGACTTTGGTTTCTGCGGGAAAAGGCCTGAAGTTTCTCTTCAAATGCTGTGCCCTAATTGGCCGGCTGGCTCCTGGAATTCCATGATATGCAGGATGGTTCACAGACCCAAGGTGGCACCACTTGAAAGTCGGGCTGGTTTGACAGTGCCAAGTGGCTCCTGCAACCTGCCATCCTGTACCAGGCCAGGTGAGTTTGGTTTGTCCGGGAAAAAGGCTGAGCTTTATGTTCGGGGCCTGTGGCCGGCTGCCTCCTGAAGTTCTGCAATACGCAGGATGGTTCCCAGACCCAAGCTGGCACCGCTTCAAAGTCGCAGTGGTTTAACAGTGCTATGTGGCTCCTGCCATCTGCTCTCCTGAAGCAGGCCCAGTGCTTTTGTTTTTCCAGGGAAAAAGGCCAAGGTTGGTGTTCAGGGTCTGTGGCCTTGAGTGCCAGGCTGGCTCCTGGAATTCCATGATATGCAGGATGGTTCCCAGACCCAAGCTGGCCGCAGTCCCAAGTGTGGCTTCTTTGACAGTGCCAAGTGGCTGCTGCAATCTGCCGTCCTGTACCGGGCCAGGTGAGTTTGGTTTGCCAGGGAAAAGGGTCGAGGTTTGTGTCTGGTGGCCTGTGGCTGGAAGTGGCTGGCTGCCTCCTGAAGTTCTGCGATATGCAGGATGGTTCCCAGACCCAAGCTGGCACCACTTCAAAGTCGGGCTGGTTTGACAGTGCCAAGTGGCTCCTGCAAACTGACGTCCAGAATCAGGATGGGTGACTTTGGTTTCTGTGGGAAAAGGCCTGAAGTTTGTCTTCAAACCCTCTGCCCCAATTGGCCGGCTGGCTCCTGAAATTCCATGATATGCAGGATGGTTCCCAGACCCAAGCTGGCACCACTTCAAAGTCGGGCTGGTTTGACAGTGCCAAGTGGCTCCTGCAAACTGACGTCCAGAATCCGGATGGGTGACTTTGGTTTCTGCGGGAAAAGGCCTGAAGTTTCTCTTCAAACCCTGTGCCCTAATTGGCCGGCTGGCTCCTGGAATTCCATGATATGCAGGATGGTTCACAGACCCAAGGTGGCACCACTTCAAAGTCGGGCTGGTTTGACAGTGCCAAGTGGCTCCTGCAACCTGCCATCCTGTACCGGGCCAGGTGAGTTTGGTTTGTCCGGGAAAAAGGCTGAGCTTTATGTTCGGGGCCTGTGGCCGGCTGCCTCCTGAAGTTCTGCAATACGCAGGATGGTTCCCAGACCCAAGCTGGCACCGCTTCAAAGTCGCCGTGGTTTAACAGTGCTATGTGGCTCCTGCCATCTGCCCTCCTGAAGCAGGCCCAGTGCTTTTGTTTTTCCAGGGAAAAAGGCCAAGGTTGGTGTTCAGGGCCTGTGGCCTGGAGTGCCAGGCTGGCTCCTGGAATTCCATGATATGCAGGATGGTTCCCAGACCCAAGCTGGCCGCAGTCCCAAGTGTGGCTTCTTTGACAGTGCCAAGTAGCTGCTGCAATCTGCCGTCCTGTACCGGGCCAGGTGAGTTTGGTTTGCCAGGGAAAAGGGTCGAGGTTTGTGTCTGGTGGCCTGTGGCTGGAAGTGGCTGGCTGCCTCCTGAAGTTCTGCGATATGCAGGATGGTTCCCAGACCCAAGCTGGCACCACTTCAAAGTCGGGCTGGTTTGACAGTGCCAAGTGGCTCCTGCAAACTGACGTCCAGAATCAGGATGGGTGACTTTGGTTTCTGTGGGAAAAGGCCTGAAGTTTGTCTTCAAACCCTCTGCCCCAATTGGCCGGCTGGCTCCTGGAATTCCATGATATGCAGGATGGTTCCCAGACCCAAGCTGGCACCACTTCAAAGTCGGGCTGGTTTGACAGTGCCAAGTGGCTCCTGCAAACTGACGTCCAGAATCCGGATGGGTGACTTTGGTTTCTGCGGGAAAAGGCCTGAAGTTTCTCTTCAAACCCTGTGCCCTAATTGGCCGGCTGGCTCCTGGAATTCCATGATATGCAGGATGGTTCCCAGACCCAAGCTGGCACCACTTCAAAGTCGGGCTGGTTTGACAGTGCCAAGTGGCTCCTGCAAACTGACGTCCAGAATCAGGATGGGTGACTTTGGTTTCTGTGGGAAAAGGCCTGAAGTTTGTCTTCAAACCCTCTGCCCCAATTGGCCGGCTGGCTCCTGGAATTCCATGATATGCAGGATGGTTCCCAGACCCAAGCTGGCACCACTTCAAAGTCGGGCTGGTTTGACAGTGCCAAGTGGCTCCTGCAACCTGCCATCCTGTACCGGGCCAGGTGAGTTTGGTTTGTCCGGGAAAAAGGCTGAGCTTTATGTTCGGGGCCTGTGGCCGGCTGCCTCCTGAAGTTCTGCAATACGCAGGATGGTTCCCAGACCCAAGCTGGCACCGCTTCAAAGTCGCCGTGGTTTAACAGTGCTATGTGGCTCCTGCCATCTGCCCTCCTGAAGCAGGCCCAGTGCTTTTGTTTTTCCAGGGAAAAAGGCCAAGGTTGGTGTTCAGGGCCTGTGGCCTGGAGTGCCAGGCTGGCTCCTGGAATTCCATGATATGCAGGATGGTTCCCAGACCCAAGCTGGCCGCAGTCCCAAGTGTGGCTTCTTTGACAGTGCCAAGTGGCTGCTGCAATCTGCCGTCCTGTACCGGGCCAGGTGAGTTTGGTTTGCCAGGGAAAAGGGTCGAGGTTTGTGTCTGGTGGCCTGTGGCTGGAAGTGGCTGGCTGCCTCCTGAAGTTCTGCGATATGCAGGATGGTTCCCAGACCCAAGCTGGCACCACTTCAAAGTTGGGCTGGTTTGACAGTGCCAAGTGGCTGCTGCAACCTGATGTCCAGTACCGGGCCAGGTGAAATTGGTTTGTCCGGGAAAAGGGCCGAGGTTGCTCTTCAAACCCTGTGGCCTAATTTGCCGGCTGGCTCCTGAAATTCCATGATATGCAGGATGGTTCCCAGACCCAAGCAGGCACCAGTGCCAAGGCAGGCTGGTTTAACAGTGCCAAGTGGCTCCTGCAATCTCCCATCTAGAACCAGGCCAGGTGAGGTTTTTTTGCCAGGGAAAAGGGCCGAGGTTGGTGTTCACAGCCTGTGGTCTGGAGGGGCAGCCTGGCTCCTGAAATTCCATGATTCGCAGGATTATTCCCAGACCCAAGCTGGCACCACTTGAAAGTCGGGCTGGTTTGACAGTGCCAAGTGGCTCGTGTACCTTGCTGTCCAGTACCGGGCCAGGTGAGTTTGGTTTGTGCGGGAAAAGGGCTGAGGTTTGTCTTCAAACCCTGTGGCCTAATTGGCCGGCTGGCTCCTGGAATTCCATGATATGCAGGATGGTTCCCAGACCCAAGCTGGTCGCAGTCCCAAGTGTGGCTTCTTTGACAGTGCCAAGTGGCTCCTGCAACCTGACGTCCTGTACCGGGCCAGGTGAGTTTGGTTTACCAGTGAAAAGGGCTGAGGTTTGTGTCTGGTGGCCTGTGGCTGGAAGTGGCTGGCTGCCTCCTGAAGTTCTGCGATACGCAGGATGGTTCCCAGACCCAAGCTGGCACCACTTGAAAGTCAGGCTGGTTTGCCAGTGCCAAGTGGCTCCTGCATCCTGACGTCCAGAATCAGGATGGGTGAGTTTGGTTTCTGCGGGAAAAGGCCTGAAGTTTGTCTTCAAACCCTGTGGCCTAATTGGCCAGCTGGCTCCTGGAATTCCATGATATGCAGGATGGTTCCCAGACCCAAGGTGGCCGCAGTCCCAAGTGTGGCTTCTTTGACAGTGCCAAGTGGCTGCTGCAATCTGCCGTCCTGTACCGGGCCAGGTGAGTTTGGTTTGCCAGGGAAAAGGGCCGAGGTTTGTGTCTGGTGGCCTGTGGCTGGAAGTGGCTGGCTGCCTCCTGAAGTTCTGCGATATGCAGGATGGTTCCCAGACCCAAGCTGGCACCACTTCAAAGTTGGGCTGGTTTGACAGTGCCAAGTGGCTGCTGCAACCTGATGTCCAGTACAGGGCCAGGTGAAATTGGTTTGTCCGGGAAAAGGGCCGAGGTTGCTCTTCAAACCCTGTGGCCTAATTTGCCGGCTGGCTCCTGAAATTCCATGATATGCAGGATGGTTCCCAGACCCAAGCAGGCACCAGTGCCAAGGCAGGCTGGTTTAACAGTACCAAGTGGCTCCTGCAATCTCCCATCTAGAACCAGGCCAGGTGAGGTTTTTTTGCCAGGGAAAAGGGCCGAGGTTGGTGTTCACAGCCTGTGGTCTGGAGGGGCAGCCTGGCTCCTGAAATTCCATGATTCGCAGGATTATTCCCAGACCCAAGCTGGCACCACTTCAAAGTTGGGCTAGTTTGACAGTGCCAAGTGGCTCCTGTACCTTGCTGTCCAGTACCGGGCCAGGTGAGTTTGGTTTGTGCGGGAAAAGGGCTGAGGTTTGTCTTCAAACCCTGTGGCCTAATTGGCCGGCTGGCTCCTGGAATTCCATGATATGCAGGATGGTTCCCAGACCCAAGCTGGTCGCAGTCCCAAGTGTGGCTTCTTTGACAGTGCCAAGTGGCTCCTGCAAACTGACGTCCTGTACCGGGCCAGGTGAGTTTGGTTTACCAGTGAAAAGTGCTGAGGTTTGTGTCTGGTGGCCTGTGGCTGGAAGTGGCTGGCTGCCTCCTGAAGTTCTGCGATACGCAGGATGGTTCCCAGACCCAAGCTGGCACCACTTGAAAGTCAGGCTGGTTTGACAGTGCCAAGTGGCTCCTGCATCCTGACGTCCAGAATCAGGATGGGTGAGTTTGGTTTCTGCTGGAAAAGGCCTGAACTTTGTCTTCAAACCCTGTGGCCTAATTGGCCGGCTGGCTCCTGGAATTCCATGATATGCAGGATGGTTCCCAGACCCAAGCTGGCCGCAGTCCCAAGTGTGGCTTCTTTGACAGTGCCAAGTGCCTCCCGCAACCTGCCATCCTGTACCGGGCCAGGTGAGGTTTGCTTTGTCCGGGAAAAAGGCCGAGCTTTATGTTCGGGGCCTGTGGCCGGAAGTGGCCGGCTGCCTCCTGAAGTTCTGCAATACGCAGGATGGTTCCCAGACCCAAGCTGGCACCACTTCAAAGTCGCACTGGTTTAACAGTGCTATGTGGCTCCTGCAATCTGCCCTCCTGAAGCAGGCGAAGTGCTTTTTTTTTTCCCAGGGAAAAGGCCCGAGGTCTGTGTTCGTGGCCTTGTGGCCTGGAGTGGCAGGCTGGCTCCTGAAATTCCATGGCATGCAGGATGTTTCCCCGGGCCAAGCTGGCACCAGTCCCAAGTTTGGCTGCTTTGACAGTGCCAAGGGGCTCCTACATTCTCCCATCTAGAACTAGGCCAGGTGAGGTTTTTTTTTTGCCAGGGAAAAGGGCCGAGGTTGGTGTTCACGGCCTGTGGTCTGGAGGGGCAGCCTGGCTCCTGAAATTCCATGATTCGCAGCATTGTTCCCAGACCCAGGCTGGCACCACTTCAAAGTCGGGCTGGTTTGACAGTGCCAAGTGGCTCCTGCAACCTCATGTCCAGAATCAGGACGGATGAGTTTGGTTTCTGCAGGAAAAGGGCTGAAGTTTGTCTTCAAACCCTGTGCCCCAATTGGCCGGCTGGCTCCTGGAATTCCATGATATGCAGGATGGTTCCCAGACCCAAGCTGGCACCACTTCCAAGTCGGGCTGGTTTGACAGTGCCAAGTGGCTCGTGTACCTTGCTGTCCAGTACCGGGCCAGGTGAGTTTGGTTTGTGCGGGAAAAGGGCTGAGGTTTGTCTTCAAACCCTGTGGCCTAATTGGCCGGCTGGCTCCTGGAATTCCATGATATGCAGGATGGTTCCCAGACCCAAGCTGGTCGCAGTCCCTAGTGTGGCTTCTTTGACAGTGCCAAGCGGCTCCTGCAACCTGACGTCCTGTACAGGGCCAGGTGAGTTTGGTTTACCAGTGAAAAGGGCTGAGGTTTGTGTCTGGTGGCCTGTGGCTGGAAGTGGCTGGCTGCCTCCTGAAGTTCTGCGATACGCAGGATGGTTCCCAGACCCAAGCTGGCACCACTTGAAAGTCAGGCTGGTTTGCCAGTGCCATGTGGCTCCTGCATCCTGACGTCCAGAATCAGGATGGGTGAGTTTGGTTTCTGCGGGAAAAGGCCTGAAGTTTGTCTTCAAACCCTGTGGCCTAATTGGCCGGCTGGCTCCTGGCATTCCATGATATGCAGGATGGTTCCCAGACCCAAGCTGGCCGCAGTCCCAAGTGTGGCTTCTTTGACAGTGCCAAGTGGCTCCTGCAATCTGCCGTCCTGTACCGGGCCAGGTGAGTTTGGTTTGCCAGGGAAAAGGGCCGAGGTTTGTGTCTGGTGGCCTGTGGCTGGAAGTGGCTGGCTGCCTCCTGAAGTTCTGCGATATGCAGGATGGTTCCCAGACCCAAGCTGGCACCACTTCAAAGTCGGGCTGGTTTGCCAGTGCCAAGTGGCTCCTGCATCCTGACGTCCAGAATCAGGATGGGTGAGTTTGGTTTCTGCGGGAAAAGGCCTGAAGTTTGTCTTCAAACCCTGTGGCCTAATTGGCCAGCTGGCTCCTGGAATTCCATGATATGCAGGATGGTTCCCAGACCCAAGGTGGCACCACTTCAAAGTCGCCTGGTTTGACAATGCCAAGTGGCTCCTGCAACCTGCCATCCTGTACCGGGCCCGGTGAGTTTGGTTTGTCCGGGAAAAAGGCCGAGCTTTATGTTCGGGGCCTGTGGCCGAAAGTGGCCGGCTGCCTCCTGAAGTTCTGCAATACGCAGGATGGTTTCCAGACCCAAGCTGGCACCACTTCAAAGTCGCCCTGGTTTAACAGTGATATGTGGCTCCTGCAATCTGCCCTCCTGAAGCAGGCGAAGTGCTTTTTTTTTTCCCAGGGAAAAGGCCCGAGGTCTGTGTTCGTGGCCTTGTGGCCTGGAGTGGCAGGCTGGCTCCTGAAATTCCATGGCATGCAGGATGGTTCCCCGGCCCAAGCTGGCACCAGTCCCAAGTTTGGCTGCTTTGACAGTGCCAAGGGGCTCCTACATTCTCCCATCTAGAACTAGGCCAGGTGAGGTTTTTTTTTGCCAGGGAAAAGGGCCGAGGTTGGTGTTCACGGCCTGTGGTCTGGAGGGGCAGCCTGGCTCCTGAAATTCCATGATTCGCAGGATTGTTCCCAGACCCAAGCTGGCACCACTTGAAAGTCGGGCTGGTTTGACAGTGCCAAGTGGCTCCTGCAACCTCACGTCCAGAATCAGGACGGATGAGTTTGGTTTCTGCAGGAAAAGGCCTGAAGTTTGTCTTCAAACCCTGTGCCCCAATTGGCCGGCTGGCTCCTGGAATTCCATGATATGCAGGATGGTTCCCAGACCCAAGCTGGCACCACTTCAAAGTCGGGCTGGTTTGACAATGCCAAGTGGCTCCTGCAACCTGCCATCCTGTACCGGGCCAGGTGAGGTTTGCTTTGTCCGGGAAAAAGGCCGAGCTTTATGTTCGGGGCCTGTGGCCGGCTGCCTCCTGAAGTTCTGCAATACGCAGGATGGTTCCCAGACCCAAGCTGGCACCGCTTCAAAGTCGCAGTGGTTTAACAGTGCTATGTGGCTCCTGCCTTCTGCCCTCCTGAAGCAGGCCCAGTGCTTTGTTTTTTCCAGGGAAAAGGGCCAAGGTTGGTGTTCAGGGCCTGTGGCCTGGAGTGCCAGGCTGGCTCCTGAAATTCCATGATTGGCAGGATTGTTCCCAGACCCAAGCTGGCACCACTTCAAAGTCGGGCTGGTTTGACAGTGCCAAGTGGCTCCTGCAACCTGACGTCCAGAACCAGGACCGTGAGTTTGGTTTCTGCGGGAAAAGGCCTGAAGTTTGTCTTCAAACCCTGTGGCCTAATTGGCCGGCTGGCTCCTGGAATTCCATAATATGCAGGATGGTTCCCAGACCCAAGCTGGCCGCAGTCCCAAGTGTGGCTTCTTTGACAGTGCCAAGTGGCTCCTGCAATCTGCCGTCCACAACCAGGACAGGTGAGTTTTCTTTGCCTGGGTAAAGTTCCGGGTTTTTTTTTTTTGTGGCCTGTGGTCAGAGCAGCCTGGTGGCTCCTGAAATTCCACGATATGCAGGATGGTTCCCAGACCCAAGATGGCACCAGTGCCAAGTCGGGCTGATTTGATAGTTCAAAGTGACTCCTGCTATCTGTCACCAGGAACCTTGGCTGGTGAGTTTTTTGCCAGGGAAAAGGGCTGAGGTTGGTGTTTAGTGGCCTGTGGCCAAAAGTCCACAATACCCAGGATGCCTCCCCGACCCAAGCTGGCACCTGTGCCAAGTCGGGCTGTTTTGACAGTTCAAAGTGACTCCTGCCATCTGGAACTGGCGCTGGTGAGTGTTGTTTCCCAGGGAAAACAGCCGAGTTTTCTATGTCGGCTCTCTGGCCGGGAGTGGCCGGCTGGCTCCTGACATTCCACATTACGCAGGATGGTTCCCAGACCCTGAGCTGCACTGATCCCGTCGGGATTCTGGCTTCAGACCCCGCCTTTGGAGGACCCAGACCCGGAGCCGTGCCGAGTTCCCCCGTCCTGCCCTGACCTCCGTTCCCTTGGTAACCGCAGCTCCGGCTGCTCAGGGGAGCTCTCCAAAGGAATCACCCTATCGAAACACTGTAAGTTCAGTTAAAAGGAAGCCCTCTCCTGATTCTTCCTGAAAATACGGGAGAAAAGCTATAGAAGATAAAAATCCATAAAGAATGGGATAAAGGGATTGGTCTATTTCCATTAAAAGAGGTTCCCTTAGGAGGGGGCGGACCAGGATTTGTAAATGCTCCTTTGACTTCGTCCGAGGCCAGACGTTTTAAGAAATAAATAAAACGGATATTTGGAGGATTCCATAGGCATAGCTGAACAATTAGACCAATTTTTATGTCCAAACATTTCTACTGGAGAAGAGATGCGGTCTGTAATGAGAATAATATTTTTCTCAGGAAGAAAGGTAATTAATCAGAACAGCTGAAATAAAAGCTTAGGAAAAAGATAATCCACGGGGACCCCCAGAGAAGACAAAATGCCGACTGTACCTCCTGAGTGGGGTAAAAATAATGAGGAGGGGAGTAAAACACATGAATAATAATCGTAATTACATAATCAAAGGAATAAATGAGACAGCATATCAAAGGCGAAATGCAAAAAAAAAAAAAGGGGTTTTTAGGGACAGCTTTTTAGAGGGGAAAGAAGAAACTCCAACTAAATAGATAAATAAACTTAAGAGAAATAGGAAAAATGGTCCTAAGTAAGTGGAAGGTCTGAAAATCGTTAAAGAGATGGGCAGAGAGGAGGAATAGAGAGGTCAAAAGCTCTAATTTTTTTGCGGGGGACCAAATACCATCTGGAGCCTCTGATAACTTTAAAAGTGGGTCCCCAAGAAGAAGAATTGGAATTTGTAATAGACACAGGGGCAGAGAGAACCTGCCTGTTTAAATATTCCAAAAAGTTATAGTTTGGCAAACATATAGTGAAAGTAACAGGGGCAAAACAGGAAGTTTTACATTCCAGTCATTAAAGATGTAGTAATTGAGGGATGAACACAAAATTTGGACGGGAGCTGTCTTATTGGTCCCACGGGCAGGTAGCAATTTATTGGGAAGAGTCTTACAAGTGCAATTAAGAATAGGAGTTATATCGGAAAATGGGAAAATGACAGCCAGAGTTTTAAAATTAGGCCAAGAGGATGAAGAAAAAAAAAATCAAACAAAGAAGTTTGGGCTGGAGAAAGAAATAGGGGAGGATTAAATATCGGCCCCCATAAGCGTTACAACTGAGAGAGAAGATTGTCCCGTACGAGTACGTCAGTATCCTGTATTTTAGAAGGATAGAAGGGTTTGAAGCCAGCAATAGAAGGACTAATAAAGGATATGGGGCATTAAAACCTTGCATGTCTCCTCATAATTCCCCTATTCCCCCAGTAAAGTCTGATGTGAGGTATAGACTAGTACAAGATTTAAGGGAGGTCAATAAAAGAACTCAGACTCGCTACCCAGTGGTAAAATACTTAGACAATAAATAAAAGTAGCTAGAAAACCAACCGTGAGAAATTGCAAGAATCTTATTCATCTCTCCCTCCCTCTTCAAAGAGGGAAATCAGAAAATTGCCTAGATTATTTAAATATTATAGATTATAGATTGGGGGGGTACATACAAGGAGCAAAATTAGTGTATGAATAAAATTCACATTTGTTGTCCTTTGCCTTTTGGGATACCGGCAAGATTATGTCACGAATGCTACAGAAAGCATCGCATGGAAGGAAACCAAAGTTCCTCTTCTATTACACACACCTATGTCAACAGCCACTGTTATACCCCATCCCAATTAAGACCAGTAGGCAAAACGGAGTACATTATTGAAACTTAGGAAAAAGTGGTAATAGATTTGGAATTGAATGTCCAAAAGGAGAGAGAGATGGATTTGTTTTATTTTAATCTGAAGATACGGTTCAAGATTTGGTAAAAAAAACAAATAATAAACAAAAATGTAAAACCAGGGCAGCAATTTAACTCGGTACTGACCCCAAATTATCTGTTGAGTCGTATTACAAGACTCCAAGCAGTTATAGAAATGGTAGCAAATGGAGCTGCCCAGGCATTAGAGTTAATATCAAGTCAGCTAAGCCGAACAAAATCTGTAGGGTATCGGAATAGGCCGGCTTTAGACTATTTATTGTTTGTGGAACATTAAATATATCAGATTGTTGAAAATTGATGAGCACAGACAAGTCATTCTAGAAAAAGCAAAAGAAATCAAAGAAGAAAAAAATATATATGCATATAATAACCCAGGTACCAGTCCAGAAATTAGAAAACAGTGTTAAAACCTAGCTGGTAGGGTAATGTATTAGAAGAAATGAAGATCTTTCATTTTATGTGTTACAACTGTTTTTATATTTCTTCCTTGTGTAATCCCCTGTTTTATTTTGCCAGCATAGTCCAGAAGATGCAAGTAGATAAGAAATATTGCTCAAGCCAAATTATTTACAAAGAATAAGAGTGGGGATTGTGAAAAATACCCTGTGATCAAAAGTGAGACTTGGCTTTTATGGGGCCTAACGGCCCGCTTCTCGGCTACCCTCATCTCCACAGCCAATCCAATCCCCCCACCCCCGCCCCGGCAGTCCTGACCCAGAACCCCACTTTCATCCCCTCTGTGGGTCGTAGCCCTCGACTTATCTCTCGGGCATCTGGGGATGCTGGTCCGTGTCAGGTGCGAAGGAAATCCGCCTCACCGGCTGGGAAGTTCCTGCTGTCACTGGGCTGTTGTCTCTTAGACTGCTAGATTAAAGAAAACCAAACAGCAACGCCTCATCTTGGCACCCTATCAGCCAAAACCCCACAAGTCTGGTGCTCACCGTTCTCCTAAGAAGGCCCCGCACCTCCTAACCGTAACCCGCTGCCATGGATACAATGCATCTGCACCTGAAAGAGAGTTAGAACATATGTCAAACACCTGCAGGCTAACTCAAAAGCTGCAAACACCTTATGTCAACCTAGGAATAGCATCTAGAGTCCAAGTACTGCCCACATTACAATTTTCAACTCCACAGGGCTTTTCCTATTACACCAGGCTATGCGGCAGGGCAGAGCAGCTCTGGCACAAATGTGTGCTGACACCCGTGACACAGGACAGATGGGACATGACAAACAACGGGCACAAGACACAGACAGAAATCTCTAGGCAAGAAGGATGACTGCGAGGACTGAGAGAATATAAAAGGAGACGACCAAGGTAAAACTGATGGCGAGCTGATGAGGCTCAGAGAAACCTGGAAGAAGAAGATGCTAACTGAAGGATTTATTCCAAGAACTGCAAAGATGGATGTGCGAGAATCCTACGGTCAGAATCCTCTACCTGTCCTCACATTCTTACAAGTCCTAGTCTGCCATAATGGATCCTGGCAGGGCATAACTGTCCATACAGCTCAGAACAAGACCTGAAAAGACATCTGACTGGATGCTTCTAAAAAGAGATGCAATTCTGATCCCTGTCTGAGCTCCTGAGTCAAAAGTTCCACGGCACGAGGGCCGGGGCAAAGAACGTGGAGATCATGGATGCTAAGAGTGCTGCCAAGGTTTCTGACAGACCCCTCAAAGGGCTAAGATGAAAGAGATGGGATATCCAAACAACACATAATACAAAAAAGACAAGTGACACAATACACACCAGGACTGCTCTGCCCTGCACACCTCAGCCCTGTGATCAAAAGTGAGACTTTGCTTTCATAGGGCCCAAGGGAGCCACTTCTTGGCTACCCTCATCTCCACAGCCAATTCAAACCCCCCCTCTCCATGCCAGGAGTCCCGATCCAGCACCCCACTTTCATCCCCTCTGTGGGTTTTAGCCCTCGACTTACCTCTCGGGCATCTGGGGATGCTGGTCCCGTGTCAGGTGCGAAGGAAGGCCGCCTCACCAGCTGGGAAGTTCCTGCTGTCACCAGGCTGGTGTCTCTTAGACAGCTAGATTTAAGAAAACCAAACATCAGTGCCTGATCTTGGCACCACATTGGCCAAAAACCCCACAAGTCTCCTACTCACCGTTCTCCTAAGAAGGCCCAACTCCTCGGGTCCCACGCTGCGGCCGCCCTTGGAGGCCGACGCCGTCGTCATGGGGTACGCCTGGCTTAACAGGAAAGGAGGTGATGTGGCCTTGCTGAAACCTGAGCGGACCCTCGCTCCTCCTCCCTGCTACCCCGACTCACCGCAACTCCTCGCTGCTTCCTGACAGCTACCCGGAAGACAGGGCTCACAAGGGCGGAAAATCCATCGGCCGGTTGGGGATGGGAGCTTGATGTGGGCCGAGTGGATTGCCTAAGGCACAAAAACGAGAATGGAGACTTAGACTTGCCCCAGAAACTGAGACCTCAGCAAAAAGAAAGGCTACTGGTCACTGCTCACCTGGCCTTCTTGAACTTGACTGCTGAGATCCAGCTATACTTCCTAAAAAAAAAAGGACAAAGAACAGCGCTGTAACAGGGTCACACTTGACACTCCCCCTGCACAGACAAATGGTGACTGACCTGCTTGTGGGAACCCCCTCAACCGGGATGGGGTGCTCTGCCATGGATGCAATGCATCTGCACCTGAAGGAAAGTTAGAACGTATGTCAAATACCTGCAGGATAACTCAAAAGCTGCAAACACCTTATGTCAACCTAGGAATAGCATCTAGAGCCCAAGTACAGCCCACATTACAATTTTCAACTCCCCAGGGCTTGTCCTATTACACCAGGCTATGCGGCGGGGCAGAGCAGCTCCGTCACAAGTATGTGCAGACACCTGTGACACAGAATGGACAGGACATGACAAACAATGAGCACAAGACACAGACAGAAAATCTCTAGGCAAGAAGGATGACTGCAAGGACTGAGAGAATGCAAAAGGAGATGACCGAGGTAAAACTGATGATGAGCTGATGAGGCTCAGAGAAACCTGGAGAAAGAAGATGCTAACTGAAGGATTTATTCCAAGAACTGCAAAGATGGATGCCCAAGAATCCTCTACCTGTCCTCACATTCTTACAAGTCCTAATCTGCCATAATAGAACCTTGCAGGATGCAGCTGTCCATACAGCTCAGAACAAGACCTGAAAAGACATCTGACTGAATGCTTCTAAAAAGAGATGCAATTCTGATCCCTGTCTGAGCTCCTGAGTCAAAAGTTGCACGGCACGAGGGCCAGGGCAAAGACGTGGAGATCACGGATGCTAAGACTGGTGCCAAGGTTTCTGACAGGCCCCTCAAAGGGCTAAGATGAAAGACATGAGTTATGCAAACAACATATAATACACAAAAGACAAGTGACACAATACACACCGGGACTGCTCTGCCCTGCACACCTCAGCCCTGTGATCAAAAGTGAGACTTTGCTTTTATGGGGCCTAGGGAGCCACTTCATGAACACCCCCACCTCCAACACCCCCACCTCCAAAGCGGACTCAAAAACCCCTCCCAGTAATTCCCAAACCAGCACCCTGCTTTCATACCCTCTGCGGGTCGTAGCCATATACTTATCTCTCAGACATCCGGGGATGCTGCTTTCAGGTGCGAAGGAAGGCCGCCTCATCACCTGGGAAGGTCCTGCTGTCACCGGGCTGTTGTCTCTTAGACTCCTAGATTAAAGAAAACCAAACATCGATGCCTGATCTTGGCAGCCCATCGGCCAAAACCCCACAAGTGTGCTGCTCACCATGCTCCTAGGAATGCTCGGCTGCTCGGGCCGCACGCTTCGGGCGCGCTTGGAGACCGAGGCCGTCGTCACAGGGGGTGCCTGGGGTAAGAGGAGATGAGGTGATTTGGCATGGCTGAAACCTGAGTGGACCCTCGCTCCTCCTCCCTACTTCCCCGACTCACTGCAACACCTTGGCAGCTGCTGAAGGCCACCTGGATGGCACCTTTAAATAGAAAATCTCAGGGCTTCATCACCAGCTCCTGTAATGCATCCACAGGGCTCACGTGTGCAGGAAACCCGCCGCATCGGCCGGGTGGTGACGGGGGCTTGGCATACTCCGAGTGGATTGCCTAAAGTGCACAAACGAGAATGGAAGCTTAGAGCTGCACCAGAAGTTGAGAGCTGAGCAATAACTACTTCTCTCCACTGCTCACCTTGACTGCTGGTATCCAGACTTACTTCCTAAAAAGAAAGACAAAGAACAGAGCTGTAACACAGTCAGCATATACACTTCTGCTGCAGAGAGAAATGGTGCCTCACCTGCTCGGGGGAAACCCCTCACCTGGGATGGGACCCTCTGGCACGGATTTAATCCATCCGAAACTGAAAAAAGAGTTAGGACAAGAGTCAAACTGTTGCAAGATAACTTAAGAGCTCCAGATATCTTGTGTCTGTCTACAAATCCCATCTAGAGTCCAGCTACACCCCACATTACAAATTCCAAGTCCCCGGGACTTCTCCTATTGCACCGGGCTATGCGGCAGGGCAGGGCAGCTCCGGCACAAATGTGTGCAGACACCCGTGACACAGGACAGACGGGACGGGACAAACAAAGGGCACGAGACACGGAGAGAAATCTCTTAGCGAGGAAAATGGCTGCGAGGACTGAGAGAATGCAAAAGGAGATGACTGAGGTAAAACTAATGGTGAGCTGATGAAGCTCAGAGACACCCGGAGGAAGAAGATGCTAACTGAATGATTTATTCCAAGAACTGCAAAGATGATTGCCTGAGAATCCTATGGTCAGAATCCTTTACCTCTCCTCACATTCTTACAAGTCCTAATCTGCCATAATGGATCCTGGCAGGGTATAGCTGTCCGTACAGCTCAGAACAAGACCAGACATCTGACCGGATGCTTGAAAGAGAGAAGAGAGTCTGATGCCTGTCTGAGCTCCTGAGTCAAAACTTCCATGGCATTGGTGCCAGGACAAGGAATGCAGAGATCACAGATGCTAACAATGATGCCAGGGTTTCCTGACAGGCCCCTCAAAGGCCTAAGGTAAAGGACATGACAAATCCAAACACACAGAACGCACGACAGACAAATGACACGATACACACCGGGACTGCTCTGCCGTGCTCACCTCAGTTCTGTCATCAAAAGTTAGGCTTTCCTTTTATAGGGCCTAAGGGGCCACTTCATGGACACCCCCCCACCTCCAAAGGGGACACAAAAAGCCCTCCCGCTGGTTCCCTATCCTGCACCCTGCTTTCATCCCACCTCTGTGGGTTGTAGCCCTCTACTTATCTCTCGGACATCTGGGGATGCACCTCCGTGTCATGTACAAAAGAAGGTGGCCTCGATATCTGGGAAGTTCCTGCTGGCACTGCTGTTCAGCAACTTCCTGTTGTTTCTTCATCTGCTACATTAAAGAAAACCAAGTATCAATGCGTGATCTCCGCAGCACACTGGCCAAAACCCAGCAGTTCTGCTACTCACCGTTCTCTTTAGAATGCCCGGCTCCTGGGGCCGCACTGGGGCTTGGTGTACTCTGAGTGGATTGCCTACGGCGCAGAAATGGATGCTTAGAGTTGTGCCGGAAAGTGAGGGCTGAGCAATAACAATTGCTTCTGTATGCTACTCAATGCTCACCTTGCCCACCTCACCTTGACGCTGATATCCAGCTTCACTTTCTAAAAAGAAAAAAAACAGGGCTGTAGAAGAGTCACTCTTTTACACGCCCCCTGCAGAGACAAACAGTGACTGACCTGCTCAGGGGAACCTCCTCACCTGGGATGGGTGGATGGATTTTGCCCTGGATTTTATCCTCTGCATCTAAAAGAGAGTGAGGACAAAAGTCAAAGGGCTGCAAGATAACTCCACAAATATTTTGTGTCCAAATATCTTGTGTCTATCTAGGAATATCATCTAGAGCCTGGCAATGCCCCACAAACTGCGAGTACCCGGGACCTGTCCTATTGCAGCAGGCTATGCGGCAGGGCAGAGCGGCTCCGGCACAAACGTGTGCAGACACCCGTGACACAGAACGTGACAAAAGGGAGGACATTAAACAAGACACGTTATGCTTGTGGTGAGGGCCTCGAGGGGAAAAGGCAAAAGGAACCCCAAAGACACACTAGGTAACACGGCACACTGGACAATACGACGTGGACCGGAACTGTTCTGCGCTGCCTGCCTGAAAGCTGCCATCAAAAGTAGAGCCTCTCCCTTTAGCTGTTCTAAGAGGCCCCTTAGAGAAGACTGCTTTTCCCTCTGCTAATTTTTAAATCTGTCCCAGGAACTCCCAACCTGCTGCTCTCCCATTGTCCCGTCTCCGGGCCGTGGCTCCCGACTTATCTTTTGGATGATTGATGATGTGAATCCACGTTGCATCTGAAAGGAGCCTGCCTCGGAGGGGCCCGTGATCGCCTGTTAGCCTCTCGGTCAGCTACAATAAAGAAAATCAAAACCAAAGTATGAGTACAGAGTTTTGTGGGCCAAATCCCAGAAAGTCAGCTACTTGCCCTCTCCTGAGTGTGCCTGGCTCCTTCAGGCTCCAGCTTCATCCTGATTCCAAGGGTGTGGCCGGTATTATGAGTGGCACCTGGGTTAGAGAAAGACAAAGTTAAATGGCATTCCTGTGAGTGCAGTGGATGACCTTGTGTGCTGTGAGACATGCAAATGCCTCTGCTAAAGTTCTGAAAAGCCTTGTGGGGGGCGCCCTCAAATAAACACCCTTTCTCACCCTGCTACCTGCCAACCCCCTGCCCCCCACAATAAACCCCTAACTGGATACCTGCTCACCCTCTCTCTCCTAATCACAATCCTCAACTCACCTGAAGCCTCAGTCTCATACATCATCTTTGACACTGGGAAGATCCCTCTTGTGACATGATGAATCTGCTGAAAAAAGTTTTGTACTTGACACAACCTGGAGTCTCTGGAAGCTGTGCTCCTCCTAAAAAAATTACAAAGCAAAACAAGAACAAAACCAGAAATTACAAATGTGCTTTACTACCCCTAAACACAAAACCCAAAATTGTCAACTTAAATACTCCCTGTATTCCGTGCTATTTCCTTCACAGTATCTTCAAAGCCTCTGTTGCTTTAGATGCCCAGAAACACCTGCTGAAAACAAGCTGAGATAAGCTGAAAGAGCCTCTTCACTGAAATGAGAGGAGAGCTCTTGTCCTAGCACATCCCAGAGAGGGAATGGAGCCCTGCACCACAGGCTGGGGTTAATATACCCCTGATTGTGCCCGCCTCTCGTTCCCATGGTGCCCGGGAAAAGGGAGGGGGCAAATCCCACCGGGTATAAAAGCCCTCAGAGCAGCTGCAGCTGTTTGGCTCCTCTGACTTGAATTCAAGGGGAGTAAAGGGCTGGTTATAGAAGAAAGCTCTTCAGAAAAATAACTGTGCTTTCTTTTTTGCAGCAACTACTTGGAGCAGAAGAACAGAAAACTGGTAAGACATAAAACTTTGTGTTTAGGTAGCATAGCTAGATAAATTTGGTAATTTGCTGTTAACTTACATAATTTTTCCTTGCTGATTACTGAGTGGTACATTGTGTGTGACTAAGTAGGGTGGAGGGAAATACTAACAATGTAAATAGCCTAAGTCTCCTTAGGAGTCCTAATTAGGTCTATCTACATTATAAGCAAAAATAAGAAAAAAAAAAACATCCTGGGCAGTGTAAGGGTTAAGTACATGCCAGGCTCACCCTTCTCTGAGATAGCTGGTCCAAAGGCACAGAAAGAAGTGCCCGGAAATGAATATTTAAGTCCTTAAAATGCTGAAAAAGACAGAGTTTCTTTCAAGTGAACCTGTAAAAATGAGAAACCAGGGCACTTTGCTCCGCTGAAACTGATAAAATGGCAAATAAACTAGTTCTGCCCCTTAATTTATTCTCCAAAAATATGGTGAAAACAACGCTTATCCTCAATTTAAATTCCTCCAGCAATTTAAAAAGTGAAATATTTCCCTCAGTAAAAAGCCTTAACAGTGAGGGACAGCTGGAGAAGGTTTGCAGGAGGCACGTAAGACTCCCAAAACAGCGTGACTTTGCAGCGGTGGCAGCTTGTGTCTGGGAGATATCCGGCGCGATCCGCAATTTTCAGCGTGTGGCCAGCCGCTCTGGGCCACAGGCCCCTGAACGGCAGTGCTGGCCCTTTTCCCTGAAAACAAAACTAACTAGACCAGGTTCCTGATGGCAGACGCCATGAGACACTTAGCACTGTCAAAGCAGTCTGACGTTGCAGTGGTGGTAACTTGAGTCTGGGAGACATATTTCACAAAGCGGAATTTCAGCAGGCAGTAGGCCGCTCCGGGCCAAACGCCCCCAAACCCCAACCTCGGCCCTTTTCCCTGGGAAACAAAACTCACTGGCCCGGGTTCCTTCCAGACTGAAGCTGGCACTATTTGCAAATCGAGCTGGTTGGACAGTTCAAAGTGACTCCTGCAATCTGCCATCCAGTACTGGGGCAGGTGAGTTTTGTATGCGTGGGTAAAAAGCCGGGGTTTGTATTCGGGGCATGTGGCCAGGACTGGCCGGATGCCTTCTGAATTTCCACGGCACGCAGGATGGTTCCCAGACGCAACCTGGCACCAGTCCCAAGTTTGGCTGCTTTGACAGTGCCAAGTGGCCTCTGCAATCTCCCATCTATAACCAGGCCAGGAGAGTTTATTTTGCCAGGGAAAAAGGCCAAGGTTGGTGTTCAGGGCCTGTGGTCGGGAGCGGCAGGCTGGCTCCTGAAATTACATGATTTGCAGGATGGTTCCCAGACCAAGCTGGCACCACTTCAAAGTTGGGCTGGTTTGACAGTGCCAAGTGGCTGCTGCAACCTGATGTCCAGTACAGGGCCAGGTGAAATTGGTTTGTCCGGGAAAAGGGCCGAGGTTGCTCTTCAAACCCTGTGGCCTAATTTGCCGGCTGGCTCCTGGAATTCCATGATATGCAGGATGGTTCCCAGACCCAAGCTGGCACCGCTTGAAAGTCGGGCTGGTTTGACAGTGCCAAGTGGCTCCTGCAACCTGACGTCCAGAACCCGAATGGGTGAGTTTGGTTCCTGCGGGAAAAGGCCTGAAGTTTGTCTTCAAACCCTGTGCCCTAATTGGCCGGCTGGCTCCTGGAATTCCATGATATGCAGGATGGTTCCCAGACCCAAACTGGCCGCAGTCCCAAGTGTGGCTTCTTTGACAGTGCCAAGTGGCTGCTGCAATCTGCCGTCCTGTACCGGGCCAGGTGAGTTTGGTTTCTGCGGGAAAAGGGCTGAGGTTTGTGTCTGGTGGCCTGTGGCTGGAAGTGGCTGGCTGCCTCCTGAAGTTCTGCGATATGCAGGATGGTTCCCAGACCCAAGCTGGCACCACTTCAAAGTTGGGCTGGTTTGACAGTGCCAAGTGGCTGCTGCAGTCTGATGTCCAGTACAGGGCCAGGTGAAATTGGTTTGTCCGGGAAAAGGGCCGAGGTTGCTCTTCAAAACCTGTGGCCTAATTTGCCGGCTGGCTCCTGAAATTCCATGATATGCAGGATGGTTCCCAGACCCAAGCAGGCACCAGTGCCAAGGCAGGCTGGCTTAACAGTGCCAAGTGGCTCCTGCAATCTCCCATTTAGAACCAGGCCCGGTGAGGTTTTTTTGCCAGGGAAAAGGGCCGAGGTTGGTGTTCACAGCCTGTGGTCTGGAGGGGCAGCCTGGCTCCTGAAATTCCATGATTCGCAGGATTATTCCCAGACCCAAGCTGGCACCACTTGAAAGTTGGGCTGGTTTGACAGTGCCAAAAGGCTCCTGTACCTTGCTGTCCAGTACCGGGCCAGGTGAGTTTGGTTTGTGCGGGAAAAGGGCTGAAGTTTGTCTTCAAACCCTGTGCCCTAATTGGCCGGCTGGCTCCTGGAATTCCATGATATGCAGGATGGTTCCCAGACCCAAGGTGGCACCACTTCAAAGTTGGGCTGGTTTGACAATGCCATGTGGCTCCTGCAACCTGCCATCCTGTACCGGGCCAGGTGAGTTTGGTTTGTCCGGGAAAAAGGCCGAGCTTTATGTTCGGGGCCTGTGGCTGGCTGCCTCAAGAAGTTCTGCAATACGCAGGATGGTTCCCAGACCCAAGCTGGCACCGCTTCAAAGTCACAGTGGTTTAACAGTGCTATGTGGCTCCTGCCATCTGCCCTCCTGAAGCAGGCCCAGTGCTTTTTTTTTTTTTCCAGGGAAAAAGGCCAAGGTTGGTGTTCAGGGCCTGTGGCCTGGAGTGCCAGGCTGGCTCCTGGAATTCCATGATATGCAGGATGGTTCCCAGACCCAAGCTGGCCGCAGTCCCAAGTGTGGCTTCTTTGACAGTGCCAAGTGGCTGCTGCAATCTGCCGTCCTGTACCGGGCCAGGTGAGTTTGGTTTCTGCGGGAAAAGGGCTGAGGTTTGTGTCTGGTGGCCTGTGGCTGGAAGTGGCTGGCTGCCTCCTGAAGTTCTGCGATATGCAGGATGGTTCCCAGACCCAAGCTGGCACCACTTCAAAGTTGGGCTGGTTTGACAGTGCCAAGTGGCTGCTGCAGTCTGATGGTCCAGTACAGGGCCAGGTGAAATTGCTTTGTCCGGGAAAAGGGCCGAGGTTGCACTTCAAACCCTGTGCCCTAATTGGCTGGCTGGCTCCTGGAATTCCATGATATGCAGGATGGTTCCCAGACCCAAGCAGGCACCAGTGCCAAGTCAGGCTGGTTTGACAATGCCATGTGGCTCCTGCAATCTGCCATTCAGAACCGGGGCAGGTGAGTGTTGTTTGTCCGGGTAAAGGGCCGAGGTTTGTGTTCAGGGCCTGTGGCCAGAAGTGGCAGGCTGGCTCCTGAAATTCCATGATTGGCAGGATTGTTCCCAGACCCAAGCTGGCACCACTTGAAAGTCAGGCTGGTTTGACAGTGCCAAGTGGCTCCTGCAACCTGACGTCCAGAACCAGGGCGGTGAGTTTGGTTTGTGCGGGAAAAGGCCTGAAGTTTGTCTTCAAATCCTGTGCCCTAATTGGCTGGCTGGCTCCTGGAATTCCATGATATGCAGGATGGTTCCCAGACCCAAGGTGGCACCACTTCAAAGTCGGGCTGGTTTGACAGTGCCAAGTGGCTCCTGCAAACTGACGTCCAGAATCCGGATGGGTGACTTTGGTTTCTGCGGGAAAAGGCCTGAAGTTTGTCTTCAAACCCTGTGCCCTAATTGGCCGGCTGGCTCCTGGAATTCCATGATATGCAGGATGGTTCCCAGACCCAAGCTGGCACCAGTGCCAAGTCAGGCTGGTTTGACAATGCCATGTGGCTCCTGCAATCTGCCATTCAGAACCGGGGCAGGTGAGTGTTGTTTGTCCGGGTAAAGGGCCGAGGTTTGTGTTCAGGGCCTGTGGCCGGAAGTGGCCGGCTGCCTCCTGAAATTCTGCGATACGCAGGATGGTTCCCAGACCGAAGCTGGCACCACTTGAAAGTCGGGCTGGTTTGACAGTGCCAAGTGGCTCCTGCAAACTGACGTCCAGAATCAGGAAGGGTGAGTTTGGTTTCTGCGGGAAAAGGCCTGAAGTTTGTCTTCAAACCCTGTGCTCTAATTGGCCGGCTGGCTCCCGGAATTCCATGAAATGCAGGATGGTTCCCAGACCCAAGATGGCACCACTTCCAAGTCAGGCTGGTTTGACAATGCCATGTGGCTCCTGCGATCTGCCATTCAGAACCGGGGCAGGTGAGGTTTTTTTGCCAGGGAAAAGGGCCGAGGTTGGTGTTCACAGCCTGTGGTCTGGAGGGGCAGCCTGGCTCCTGAAATTCCATGATTCGCAGGATTATTCCCAGACCCAAGCTGGCACCACTTGAAAGTTGGGCTGGTTTGACAGTGCCAAGTGGCTCCTTTACCTTGCTGTCCAGTACCGGGCCAGGTGAGTTTGGTTTGTGCGGGAAAAGGGCTGAAGTTTGTCTTCAAACCCTGTGCCCTAATTGGCCGGCTGGCTCCTGGAATTCCATGATATGCAGGATGGTTCCCAGACCCAAGGTGGCACCACTTCAAAGTCGGGCTGGTTTGACAATGCCATGTGGCTCCTGCAACCTGCCATCCTGTACCGGGCCAGGTGAGTTTGGTTTGTCCGGGAAAAAGGCCGAGCTTTATGTTCGGGGCCTGTGGCCGGCTGCCTCCTGAAGTTCTGCAATACGCAGGATGGTTCCCAGACCCAAGCTGGCACCGCTTCAAAGTCACAGTGGTTTAACAGTGCTATGTGGCTCCTGCCCTCTGCCCTCCTGAAGCAGGCCCAGTGCTTTTTTTTTTTCCAGGGAAAAAGGCCAAGGTTGGTGTTCAGGGCCTGTGGCCTGGAGTGCCAGGCTGGCTCCTGGAATTCCATGATATGCAGGATGGTTCCCAGACCCAAGCTGGCCGTAGTCCCAAGTGTGGCTTCTTTGACAGTGCCAAGTGGCTGCTGCAATCTGCCGTCCTGTACCGGGCCAGGAGAGTTTGGTTTCTGCGGGAAAAGGGCTGAGGTTTGTGTCTGGTGGCCTGTGGCTGGAAGTGGCTGGCTGCCTCCTGAAGTTCTGCGATATGCAGGATGGTTGCCTGACCCAAGCTGGCACCACTTCAAAGTTGGGCTGGTTTGACAGTGCCAAGTGGCTGCTGCAGTCTGATGGTCCAGTACAGGGCCAGGTGAAATTGGTTTGTCCGGGAAAAGGGACGAGGTTGCACTTCAAACCCTGTGGCCTAATTTGCCGGCTGGCTCCTGAAATTCCATGATATGCAGGATGGTTCCCAGACTCAAGCAGGCACCAGTGCCAAGGCAGGCTGGTTTAACAGTGCCAAGTGGCTCCTGCAATCTCCCATTTAGAACCAGGCCAGGTGACGTTTTTTTGCCAGGGAAAAGGGCCGAGGTTGGTGTTCACAGCCTGTGGTCTGGAGGGGCAGCCTGGCTCCTGAAATTCCATGATTCGCAGAATTATTCCCAGACCCAAGGTGGCACCACTTCCAAGTCGGGCTGGTTTGACAGTGCCAAGTGGCTCCTGCAAACTGACGTCCAGAATCAGGACGGGTGAGTTTGGTTTCTGCGGGAAAAGGCCTGAAGTTTGTCTTCAAACCCCGTGCCCTAATTGGCCGGCTGGCTCCTGGAATTCCATAATATGCAGGATGGTTCCCAGACCCAAGGTGGCACCAGTGCCAAGTCAGGCTGGTTTGACAATGCCATGTGGCTCCTGCCATCTGCCATTCAGAACCGGGGCAGGTGAGTGTTGTTTGTCCGGGTAAAGGGCCGAGGTTTGTGTTCAGGGCCTGTGGCCGGAAGTGGCCGGCTGCCTCCTGAAATTCTGCGATACGCAGGATGGTTTCCAGACCGAAGCTGGCACCACTTGAAAGTCGGGCTGGTTTGACAGTGCCAAGTGGCTCCTGCAAACTGACGTCCAGAATCAGGACGGGTGAGTTTGGTTTCTGCGGGAAAAGGCCTGAAGTTTGTCTTCAAACCCTGTGCTCTAATTGGCCGGCTGGCTCCCGGAATTCCAGGAAATGCAGGATGGTTCCCAGAACCAAGGTGGCACCACTTCCAAGTCGGGCTGGTTTGACAGTGCCAAGTGGCTCCTGCAAACTGACGTCCAGAATCAGGACGGGTGAGTTTGGTTTCTGCGGGAAAAGGCCTGAAGTTTGTCTTCAAACCCTGTGCCCTAATTGGCTGGCTGGCTCCTGGAATTCCATGATATGCAGGATGGTTCCCAGACCCAAGGTGGCACCTGTGCCAAGTCAGGCTGGTTTGACAATGCCATGTGGCTCCTGCAATCTGCCATTCAGAACCGGGGCAGGTGAGTGTTGTTTGTCCGGGTAAAGGGCCGAGGTTTGTGTTCAGGGCCTGTGGCCGGAAGTGGCCGGCTGCCTCCTGAAATTCTGCGATACGCAGGATGGTTCCCAGAACGAAGCTGGCACCACTTGAAAGTCGGGCTGGTTTGACAGTGCCAAGTGGCTCCTGCAAACTGATGTCCAGAATCAGGACGGGTGAGTTTGGTTTCTGCGGGAAAAGGCCTGAAGTTTGTCTTCAAACCCCGTGCTCTAATTGGCCGGGAGGCTCCTGGAATTCCATGATATGCAGGATGGTTCCCAGACCCAAGATGGCACCACTTCAAAGTCGGGCTGGTTTGACAGTGCCAAGTGGCTCCTGCAACCTGCCATCCTGTACCGGGCCAGGTGAGTTTGGTTTGTCCGGGAAAAAGGCCGAGGTTTATGTTCGGGGCCTGTTGCCAGCTGCCTCCTGAAGTTCTGCAATACGCAGGATGGTTCCCAGACCCAAGCTGGCAGCGCTTCAAAGTCGCAGTGGCTTAACAGTGCTATGTGGCTCCTGCAATCTGCCCTGCTGAAGCAGGCCCAGTGCTTTTTTTTTTTCCCCAGGGAAAAAGGCCAAGGTTGGTGTTCAGGGCCTGTGGCCTGGAGTGCCAGGCTGGCTCCTGAAATTCCATGATTGGCAGGATTGTTCCCAGACCCAAGCTGGCACCACTTGAAAGTCGGGCTGGTTTGACAGTGCCAAGTGGCTCCTGCAAACTGACGTCCAGTACCAGGGCGGTGAGTTTGGTTTGTGCGGGAAAAGGCCTGAAGTTTGTCTTCAAACCCCGTGCCCAAATTGGCTGGCTGGCTCCTGGAATTCCATAATATGCAGGATGGTTCCCAGACCCAAGGTGGCACCAGTGCCAAGTCAGGCTGGTTTGACAATGCCATGTGGCTCCTGCAATCTGCCATTCAGAACCGGGGCAGGTGAGTGTTGTTTGTCCGGGTAAAGGGCCGAGGTTTGTCTTCAAACCCTGTGGCCTAATTGGCCGGCTGGCTCCTGGATTTCCATGATATGCAGGATGGTTCCCAGACCAAAGCTGGCACCACTTCAAAGTCGGGCTGGTTTGACAGTGCCAAGTGGCTCCTGCAAACTGACGTCAAGAACCAGGACCGTGAGTTTGGTTTCTGCGGGAAAAGGCCTGAAGTTTGCCTTCAAACCCTGTGGCCTAATTGGCCGGCTGGCTCCTGGAATTCCATGATATGCAGGATGGTTCCCAGACCCAAGCTGGCACCACTTCAAAGTCGGGCTGGTTTGACAGTGCCATGTGGCTCCTGCAAACTGACGTCCAGAATCCGGATGGGTGACATTGGTTTCTGCAGGAAAAGGCCTGAAGTTTGTCTTCAAACCCTGTGGCCTAATTGGCCGGCAGGCTCCTGGAATTCCATGATACGCAGGATGGTTCCCAGACCCAAGCTGGCACCACTTCAAAGTCGGGCTGGTTTGACAGTGCCAAGATGCTCCTGCAAACTGACGTCCAGAATCAGGATTGATGACTTTGGTTTCTGCGGGAAAAGGCCTGAAGTTTGTCTTCAAACCCTGTGCCCCAATTGGCCGGCTGGCTCCTGGAATTCCATGATATGCAGGATGGTTCCCAGACCCAAGCTGGCACCACTTCAAAGTCGGGCTGGTTTGACAGTGCCAAGTGGCTCCTGCAAACTGACGTCCAGAATCCGGATGGGTGACTTTGGTTTCTGCGGGAAAAGGCCTGAAGTTTGTCTTCAAACCCTGTGCCCTAATTGGCCAGCTGGCTCCTGGAATTCCATGATATGCAGGATGGTTCCCAGACCCAAGCTGGCACCGCTTCAAAGTCGCAGTGGTTTAACAGTGCTATGTGGCTCCTGCCATCTGCCCTCCTGAAGCAGGCCCAGTGCTTTTTTTTTTCCAGGGAAAAAGGCCAAGGTTGGTGTTCAGGGCCTGTGGCCTGGAGTGCCAGGCTGGCTCCTGGAATTCCATGATATGCAGGATGGTTCCCAGACCCAAGCTGGCCGCAGTCCCAAGTGTGGCTTCTTTGACAGTGCCAAGTGGCTGCTGCAATCTGCCGTCCTGTACCGGGCCAGGTGACTTTGGTTTGCCAGGGAAAAGGGTCGAGGTTTGTGTCTGGTGGCCTGTGGCTGGAAGTGGCTGGCTGCCTCCTGAAGTTCTGCGATATGCAGGATGGTTCCCAGACCCAAGCTAGCACCACTTCAAAGTTGGGCTGGTTTGACAGTGCCAAGTGGCTGCTGCAACCTGATGTCCAGTACCGGGCCAGGTGAAATTGGTTTGTCCGGGAAAAGGGCCGAGGTTGCTCTTCAAACCCTGTGGCCTAATTTGCCGGCTGGCTCCTGAAATTCCATGATATGCAGGATGGTTCCCAGACCCAAGCAGGCACCAGTGCCAAGGCAGGCTGGTTTAACAGTACCAAGTGGCTCCTGCAATCTCCCATCTAGAACCAGGCCAGGTGAGGTTTTTTTGCCAGGGAAAAGGGCCGAGGTTGGTGTTCACAGCCTGTGGTCTGGAGGGGCAGCCTGGCTCCTGAAATTCCATGATTCGCAGGATTATTCCCAGACCCAAGCTGGCACCACTTCCAAGTCGGGCTGGTTTGACAGTGCCAAGTGGCTCCTGCAAACTGACGTCCAGAATCAGGACGGGTGAGTTTGGTTTCTGCGGGAAAAGGCCTGAAGTTTGTCTTCAAACCCTGTGCCCTAATTGGCTGGCTGGCTCCTGGAATTCCATGGTATGCAGGATGGTTCCCAGACCCAAGGTGGCACCAGTGCCAAGTCAGACTGGTTTGACAATGCCATGTGGCTCCTGCAATCTGCCATTCAGAACCGGGGCAGGTGAGTGTTGTTTGTCCGGGTAAAGGGCCGAGGTTTGTGTTCAGGGCCTGTGGCCGGAAGTGGCCGGCTGCCTCCTGAAATTCTGCGATACGCAGGATGGTTTCCAGACCGAAGCTGGCACCACTTGAAAGTCGGGCTGGTTTGACAGTGCCAAGTGGCTCCTGAACACTGACGTCCAGAATCAGGACGGGTGAGTTTGGTTTCTGCGGGAAAAGGCCTGAAGTTTGTCTTCAAACCCTGTGCTCTAATTGGCCGCGTGGCTCCCGGAATTCCATGATATGCAGGATGGTTCCCAGACCCAAGCTGGCACCACTTCCAAGTCGGGCTGGTTTGACAGTGCCAAGTGGCTCCTGCAAACTGACGTCCAGAATCAGGACGGGTGAGTTTGGTTTCTGCGGGAAAAGGCCTGAAGTTTGTCTTCAAACCCTGTGCCCTAATTGGCTGGCTGGCTCCTGGAATTCCATAATATGCAGGATGGTTCCCAGACCCAAGGTGGCACCAGTGCCAAGTCAGGCTGGTTTGACAATGCCATGTGGCTCCTGCAATCTGCCATTCAGAACCGGAGCAGGTCAGTGTTGTTTGTCCGGGTAAAGGGCCGAGGTTTGTGTTCAGGACCTGTGGCCGGAAGTGGCCGGCTGCCTCCTGAAATTCTGCGATACGCAGGATGGTTTCCAGACCCAAGCTGGCACCACTTGAAAGTCGGGCTGTTTGACAGTGCCAAGTGGCTGCTGCAAACTGACGTCCAGAATCAGGATGGGTGACTTTGGTTTGTGCGGGAAAAGGCCTGAAGTTTGTCTTCAAACCCTGTGCCCTAATTGGCTGGCTGGCTCCTGGAATTCCATAATATGCAGGATGGTTCCCAGACCCAAGGTGGCACCAGTGCCAAGTCAGGCTGGTTTGACAATGCCATGTGGCTCCTGCAATCTGCCATTCAGAACCGGGGCAGGTGAGTGTTGTTTGTCCGGGTAAAGGGCCGAGGTTTGTGTTCAGGGCCTGTGGCCGGAAGTGGCCGGCTGCCTCCTGAAATTCTGCGATACGCAGGATGGTTCCCAGACCCAAGCTGGCACCACTTGAAAGTCGGGCTGGTTTGACAGTGCCAAGTGGCTCCTGCAAACTGACGTCCAGAATCCGGATGGGTGACTTTGGTTTCTGCGGGAAAAGGCCTGAAGTTTGTCTTCAAAAACCTGTGCCCTAATTGGCTGGCTGGCTTCTGGAATTCCATGATATGCAGGATGGTTCCCAGACCCAAGGTGGCACCAGTGCCAAGTCAGGCTGATTTGACAATGCCATGTGGCTCCTGCAATCTGCCATTCAGAACCGGGGCAGGTGAGTGTTGTTTGTCCGGGTAAAGGGCCCAGGTTTGTGTTCAGGGCCTGTGGCCAGAAGTGGCCGGCTGCCTCCTGAAATTCTGCGATACGCAGGATGGTTCCCAGACCGAAGCTGGCACCACTTGAAAGTCGGGCTGGTTTGACAGTGCCAAGTGGCTCCTGCAAACTGACGTCCAGAATCCGGATGGGTGACTTTGGTTTCTGCGGGAAAAGGCCTGAAGTTTGTCTTCAAAAACCTGTGCCCTAATTGGCTGGCTGGCTTCTGGAATTCCATGATATGCAGGATGGTTCCCAGACCCAAGGTGGCACCAGTGCCAAGTCAGGCTGATTTGACAATGCCATGTGGCTCCTGCAATCTGCCATTCAGAACCGGGGCAGGTGAGTGTTGTTTGTCCGGGTAAAGGGCCCAGGTTTGTGTTCAGGGCCTGTGGCCAGAAGTGGCCGGCTGCCTCCTGAAATTCTGCGATACGCAGGATGGTTCCCAGACCGAAGCTGGCACCACTTGAAAGTCGGGCTGGTTTGACAGTGCCAAGTGGCTCCTGCAAACTGACGTCCAGAATCAGGACGGGTGAGTTTGGTTTCTGCAGGAAAAGGCCTGAAGTTTGTCTTCAAACCCTGTGCTCTAATTGGCCGCGTGGCTCCCGGAATTCCATGATATGCAGGATGGTTCCCAGACCCAAGGTGGCACCACTTCCAAGTCGGGCTGGTTTGACAGTGCCAAGTGGCTCCTGCAAACTGACGTCCAGAATCAGGACAGGTGAGTTTGGTTTCTGCGGGAAAAGGCCTGAAGTTTGTCTTCAAACCCTGTGCCCTAATTGGCTGGCTGGCTCCTGGAATTCCATAATATGCAGGATGGTTCCCAGACCCAAGGTGGCACCAGTGCCAAGTCAGGCTGGTTTGACAATGCCATGTGGCTCCTGCAATCTGCCATTCAGAACCGGGGCAGGTGAGTGTTGTTTGTCCGGGTAAAGGGCCGAGGTTTGTGTTCAGGGCCTGTGGCCGGAAGTGGCCGGCTGCCTCCTGAAATTCTGCGATACGCAGGATGGTTCCCAGACCCAAGCTGGCACCACTTGAAAGTCGGGCTGGTTTGACAGTGCCAAGTGGCTCCTGCAAACTGACGTCCAGAATCAGGACGGGTGAGTTTGGTTTCTGCGGGAAAAGGCCTGAAGTTTGTCTTCAAACCCTGTGCCCTAATTGGCTGGCTGGCTCCTGGAATTCCATAATATGCAGGATGGTTCCCAGACCCAAGGTGGCACCAGTGCCAAGTCAGGCTGGTTTGACAATGCCATGTGGCTCCTGCAATCTGCCATTCAGAACCGGGGCAGGTGAGTGTTGTTTGTCCGGGTAAAGGGCCGAGGTTTGTGTTCAGGGCCTGTGGCCGGAAGTGGCCGGCTGCCTCCTGAAATTCTGCGATACGCAGGATGGTTCCCAGACCCAAGCTGGCACCACTTGAAAGTCGGGCTGGTTTGACAGTGCCAAGTGGCTCCTGCAAACTGACGTCCAGAATCAGGACGGGTGAGTTTGGTTTCTGCGGGAAAAGGCCTGAAGTTTGTCTTCAAATCCCGTGCTCTAATTGGCTGGCTGGCTCCCGGAATTCCAGGAAATGCAGGATGGTTCCCAGACCCAAGGTGGCACCACTTCCAAGTCGGGCTGGTTTGACAGTGCAAAGTGGCTCCTGCAAACTGACGTCCAGAATCAGGACGGGTGAGTTTGGTTTCTGCGGGAAAAGGCCTGAAGTTTGTCTTCAAACCCTGTGCCCTAATTGGCTGGCTGGCTCCTGGAATTCCATAATATGCAGGATGGTTCCCAGACCCAAGGTGGCACCAGTGCCAAGTCAGGCTGGTTTGACAATGCCATGTGGCTCCTGCAATCTGCCATTCAGAACCGGGGCAGGTGAGTGTTGTGTGTCCGGGTAAAGGGCCGAGGTTTGTGTTCAGGGCCTGTGGCCGGAAGTGGCCGGCTGCCTCCTGAAATTCTGCGATACGCAGGATGGTTTTCAGACCCAAGCTGGCACCACTTCAAAGTCGGGCTGGTTTGACAGTGCCAAGTGGCTCCTGCAAACTGACGTCCAGAATCAGGACGGGTGAGTTTGGTTTCTGCGGGAAAAGGCCTGAAGTTTGTCTTCAAACCCTGTGGCCTAATTGGCCGGCTGGCTCCCGGAATTCCAGGAAATGCAGGATGGTTCCCAGACCCAAGGTGGCACCACTTCCAAGTCGGGCTGGTTTGACAGTGCAAAGTGGCTCCTGCAAACTGACGTCCAGAATCAGGACGGGTGAGTTTGGTTTCTGCGGGAAAAGGCCTGAAGTTTGTCTTCAAACCCCGTGCTCTAATTGGCCGGGTGGCTCCCGGAATTCCAGGAAATGCAGGATGGTTCCCAGACCCAAGGTGGCACCACTTCCAAGTCGGGCTGGTTTGACAGTGCAAAGTGGCTCCTGCAAACTGACGTCGAGAATCAGGACGGGTGAGTTTGGTTTCTGCGGGAAAAGGCCTGAAGTTTGTCTTCAAACCCTGTGCCCTAATTGGCTGGCTGGCTCCTGGAATTCCATAATATGCAGGATGGTTCCCAGACCCAAGGTGGCACCAGTGCCAAGTCAGGCTGGTTTGACAATGCCATGTGGCTCCTGCAATCTGCCATTCAGAACCGGGGCAGGTGAGTGTTGTTTGTCCGGGTAAAGGGCCGAGGTTTGTGGTCAGGGCCTGTGGCCGGAAGTGGCCGGCTGCCTCCTGAAATTCTGCGATACGCAGGATGGTTTCCAGACCCAAGCTGGCACCACTTGAAAGTCGGGCTGTTTGACAGTGCCAAGTGGCTCCTGCAAACTGACGTCCAGAATCAGGATGGGTGACTTTGGTTTGTGCGGGAAAAGGCCTGAAGTTTGTCTTCAAACCCCGTGCCCTAATTGGCTGGCTGGCTCCTGGAATTCCATAATATGCAGGATGGTTCCCAGACCCAAGGTGGCACCAGTGCCAAGTCAGGCTGGTTTGACAATGCCATGTGGCTCCTGCAATCTGCCATTCAGAACCGGGGCAGGTGAGTGTTGTTTGTCCGGGTAAAGGGCCGAGGTTTGTGTTCAGGGCCTGTGGCCGGAAGTGGCCGGCTGCCTCCTGAAATTCTGCGATACGCAGGATGGTTCCCAGACCCAAGCTGGCACCACTTCAAAGTCGGGCTGGTTTGACAGTGCCAAGTGGCTCCTGCAAACTGACGTCCAGAATCCGGATGGGTGACTTTGGTTTCTGCGGGAAAAGGCCTGAAGTTTGTCTTCAAACCCTGTGCTCTAATTGGCCGGCTGGCTCCCGGAATTCCAGGAAATGCAGGATGGTTCCCAGACCCAAGGTGGCACCACTTCCAAGTCCGGCTGGTTTGACAGTGCAAAGTGGCTCCTGCAAACTGACGTCCAGAATCAGGACGGGTGAGTTTGGTTTCTGCGGGAAAAGGCCTGAAGTTTGTCTTCAAACCCTGTGCCCTAATTGGCTGGCTGGCTCCTGGAATTCCATAATATGCAGGATGGTTCCCAGACCCAAGGTGGCACCAGTGCCAAGTCAGGCTGGTTTGACAATGCCATGTGGCTCCTGCAATCTGCCATTCAGAACCGGGGCAGGTGAGTGTTGTGTGTCCGGGTAAAGGGCCGAGGTTTGTGTTCAGGGCCTGTGGCCGGAAGTGGCCGGCTGCCTCCTGAAATTCTGCGATACGCAGGATGGTTTTCAGACCCAAGCTGGCACCACTTCAAAGTCGGGCTGGTTTGACAGTGCCAAGTGGCTCCTGCAAACTGACGTCCAGAATCAGGACGGGTGAGTTTGGTTTCTGCGGGAAAAGGCCTGAAGTTTGTCTTCAAACCCTGTGGCCTAATTGGCCGGCTGGCTCCCGGAATTCCAGGAAATGCAGGATGGTTCCCAGACCCAAGGTGGCACCACTTCCAAGTCGGGCTGGTTTGACAGTGCAAAGTGGCTCCTGCAAACTGACGTCCAGAATCAGGACGGGTGAGTTTGGTTTCTGCGGGAAAAGGCCTGAAGTTTGTCTTCAAACCCTGTGGCCTAATTGGCCGGCTGGCTCCCGGAATTCCAGGAAATGCAGGATGGTTCCCAGACCCAAGGTGGCACCACTTCCAAGTCGGGCTGGTTTGACAGTGCAAAGTGGCTCCTGCAAACTGACGTCGAGAATCAGGATGGGTGACTTTGGTTTCTGCGGGAAAAGGCCTGAAGTTTGTCTTCAAACCCTGTGCCCTAATTGGCTGGCTGGCTCCTGGAATTCCATAATATGCAGGATGGTTCCCAGACCCAAGGTGGCACCAGTGCCAAGTCAGGCTGGTTTGACAATGCCATGTGGCTCCTGCAATCTGCCATTCAGAACCGGGGCAGGTGAGTGTTGTTTGTCCGGGTAAAGGGCCGAGGTTTGTGGTCAGGGCCTGTGGCCGGAAGTGGCCGGCTGCCTCCTGAAATTCTGCGATACGCAGGATGGTTTCCAGACCGAAGCTGGCACCACTTGAAAGTCGGGCTGTTTGACAGTGCCAAGTGGCTCCTGCAAACTGACGTCCAGAATCAGGACAGGTGAGTTTGGTTTCTGCGGGAAAAGGCCTGAAGTTTGTCTTCAAACCCTGTGCCCTAATTGGCTGGCTGGCTCCTGGAATTCCATAATATGCAGGATGGTTCCCAGACCCAAGGTGGCACCAGTGCCAAGTCAGGCTGGTTTGACAATGCCATGTGGCTCCTGCAATCTGCCATTCAGAACCGGGGCAGGTGAGTGTTGTTTGTCCGGGTAAAGGGCCGAGGTTTGTGGTCAGGGCCTGTGGCCGGAAGTGGCCGGCTGCCTCCTGAAATTCTGCGATACGCAGGATGGTTTCCAGACCCAAGCTGGCACCACTTGAAAGTCGGGCTGTTTGACAGTGCCAAGTGGCTCCTGCAAACTGACGTCCAGAATCAGGACAGGTGAGTTTGGTTTCTGCGGGAAAAGGCCTGAAGTTTGTCTTCAAACCCTGTGCCCTAATTGGCTGGCTGGCTCCTGGAATTCCATAATATGCAGGATGGTTCCCAGACCCAAGGTGGCACCAGTGCCAAGTCAGGCTGGTTTGACAATGCCATGTGGCTCCTGCAATCTGCCATTCAGAACCGGGGCAGGTGAGTGTTGTTTGTCCGGGTAAAGGGCCGAGGTTTGTGTTCAGGGCCTGTGGCCGGAAGTGGCCGGCTGCCTCCTGAAATTCTGCGATACGCAGGATGGTTTCCAGACCGAAGCTGGCACCACTTCAAAGTCGGGCTGGTTTGACAGTGCCAAGTGGCTCCTGCAAACTGACGTCCAGAATCAGGACGGGTGAGTTTGGTTTCTGCGGGAAAAGGCCTGAAGTTTGTCTTCAAACCCTGTGCTCTAATTGGCCGGCTGGCTCCCGGAATTCCAGGAAATGCAGGATGGTTCCCAGACCCAAGGTGGCACCACTTCCAAGTCGGGCTGGTTTGACAGTGCCAAGTGGCTCCTGCAAACTGACGTCCAGAATCAGGACGGGTGAGTTTGGTTTCTGCGGGAAAAGGCCTGAAGTTTGTCTTCAAACCCTGTGCCCTAATTGGCTGGCTGGCTCCTGGAATTCCATAATATGCAGGATGGTTCCCAGACCCAAGGTGGCACCAGTGCCAAGTCAGGCTGGTTTGACAATGCCATGTGGCTCCTGCAATCTGCCATTCAGAACCGGGGCAGGTGAGTGTTGTTTGTCCGGGTAAAGGGCCGAGGTTTGTGGTCAGGGCCTGTGGCCGGAAGTGGCCGGCTGCCTCCTGAAATTCTGCGATACGCAGGATGGTTTCCAGACCCAAGCTGGCACCACTTGAAAGTCGGGCTGTTTGACAGTGCCAAGTGGCTCCTGCAAACTGACGTCCAGAATCAGGATGGGTGACTTTGGTTTGTGCGGGAAAAGGCCTGAAGTTTGTCTTCAAACCCCGTGCCCTAATTGGCTGGCTGGCTCCTGGAATTCCATAATATGCAGGATGGTTCCCAGACCCAAGGTGGCACCAGTGCCAAGTCAGGCTGGTTTGACAATGCCATGTGGCTCCTGCAATCTGCCATTCAGAACCGGGGCAGGTGAGTGTTGTTTGTCCGGGTAAAGGGCCGAGGTTTGTGTTCAGGGCCTGTGGCCGGAAGTGGCCGGCTGCCTCCTGAAATTCTGCGATACGCAGGATGGTTCCCAGACCCAAGCTGGCACCACTTCAAAGTCGGGCTGGTTTGACAGTGCCAAGTGGCTCCTGCAAACTGAC
This sequence comes from Calcarius lapponicus, assembly GCA_039654755.1. Classification (NCBI taxonomy): domain Eukaryota; kingdom Metazoa; phylum Chordata; class Aves; order Passeriformes; family Fringillidae; genus Calcarius; species Calcarius lapponicus. Next base: position 118,292 of record JBBFKN010000098.1, on the reverse strand, counting down.
GTCCAGAATCCGGATGGGTGACTTTGGTTTCTGCGGGAAAAGGCCTGAAGTTTGTCTTCAAACCCTGTGCTCTAATTGGCCGGCTGGCTCCCGGAATTGCAGGAAATGCAGGATGGTTCCCAGACCCAAGGTGGCACCACTTCCAAGTCCGGCTGGTTTGACAGTGCAAAGTGGCTCCTGCAAGCTGACGTCCAGAATCAGGACGGGTGAGTTTGGTTTCTGCGGGAAAAGGCCTGAAGTTTGTCTTCAAACCCTGTGCCCTAATTGGCTGGCTGGCTCCTGGAATTCCATAATATGCAGGATGGTTCCCAGACCCAAGGTGGCACCAGTGCCAAGTCAGGCTGGTTTGACAATGCCATGTGGCTCCTGCAATCTGCCATTCAGAACCGGGGCAGGTGAGTGTTGTGTGTCCGGGTAAAGGGCCGAGGTTTGTGTTCAGGGCCTGTGGCCGGAAGTGGCCGGCTGCCTCCTGAAATTCTGCGATACGCAGGATGGTTTTCAGACCCAAGCTGGCACCACTTCAAAGTCGGGCTGGTTTGACAGTGCCAAGTGGCTCCTGCAAACTGACGTCCAGAATCAGGACGGGTGAGTTTGGTTTCTGCGGGAAAAGGCCTGAAGTTTGTCTTCAAACCCTGTGGCCTAATTGGCCGGCTGGCTCCCGGAATTCCAGGAAATGCAGGATGGTTCCCAGACCCAAGGTGGCACCACTTCCAAGTCGGGCTGGTTTGACAGTGCAAAGTGGCTCCTGCAAACTGACGTCCAGAATCAGGACGGGTGAGTTTGGTTTCTGCGGGAAAAGGCCTGAAGTTTGTCTTCAAACCCTGTGGCCTAATTGGCCGGCTGGCTCCCGGAATTCCAGGAAATGCAGGATGGTTCCCAGACCCAAGGTGGCACCACTTCCAAGTCGGGCTGGTTTGACAGTGCAAAGTGGCTCCTGCAAACTGACGTCGAGAATCAGGACGGGTGAGTTTGGTTTCTGCGGGAAAAGGCCTGAAGTTTGTCTTCAAACCCTGTGCCCTAATTGGCTGGCTGGCTCCTGGAATTCCATAATATGCAGGATGGTTCCCAGACCCAAGGTGGCACCAGTGCCAAGTCAGGCTGGTTTGACAATGCCATGTGGCTCCTGCAATCTGCCATTCAGAACCGGGGCAGGTGAGTGTTGTTTGTCCGGGTAAAGGGCCGAGGTTTGTGGTCAGGGCCTGTGGCCGGAAGTGGCCGGCTGCCTCCTGAAATTCTGCGATACGCAGGATGGTTTCCAGACCCAAGCTGGCACCACTTGAAAGTCGGGCTGTTTGACAGTGCCAAGTGGCTCCTGCAAACTGACGTCCAGAATCAGGACAGGTGAGTTTGGTTTCTGCGGGAAAAGGCCTGAAGTTTGTCTTCAAACCCTGTGCCCTAATTGGCTGGCTGGCTCCTGGAATTCCATAATATGCAGGATGGTTCCCAGACCCAAGGTGGCACCAGTGCCAAGTCAGGCTGGTTTGACAATGCCATGTGGCTCCTGCAATCTGCCATTCAGAACCGGGGCAGGTGAGTGTTGTTTGTCCGGGTAAAGGGCCGAGGTTTGTGGTCAGGGGCCTGTGGCCGGAAGTGGCCGGCTGCCTCCTGAAATTCTGCGATACGCAGGATGGTTTCCAGACCCAAGCTGGCACCACTTGAAAGTCGGGCTGTTTGACAGTGCCAAGTGGCTCCTGCAAACTGACGTCCAGAATCAGGACAGGTGAGTTTGGTTTCTGCGGGAAAAGGCCTGAAGTTTGTCTTCAAACCCTGTGCCCTAATTGGCTGGCTGGCTCCTGGAATTCCATAATATGCAGGATGGTTCCCAGACCCAAGGTGGCACCAGTGCCAAGTCAGGCTGGTTTGACAATGCCATGTGGCTCCTGCAATCTGCCATTCAGAACCGGGGCAGGTGAGTGTTGTTTGTCCGGGTAAAGGGCCGAGGTTTGTGTTCAGGGCCTGTGGCCGGAAGTGGCCGGCTGCCTCCTGAAATTCTGCGATACGCAGGATGGTTTCCAGACCGAAGCTGGCACCACTTCAAAGTCGGGCTGGTTTGACAGTGCCAAGTGGCTGCTGCAAACTGACGTCCAGAATCAGGACGGGTGAGTTTGGTTTCTGCGGGAAAAGGCCTGAAGTTTGTCTTCAAACCCTGTGCTCTAATTGGCCGGCTGGCTCCCGGAATTCCAGGAAATGCAGGATGGTTCCCAGACCCAAGGTGGCACCACTTCCAAGTCGGGCTGGTTTGACAGTGCCAAGTGGCTCCTGCAAACTGACGTCCAGAATCAGGACGGGTGAGTTTGGTTTCTGCGGGAAAAGGCCTGAAGTTTGTCTTCAAACCCTGTGCCCTAATTGGCTGGCTGGCTCCTGGAATTCCATAATATGCAGGATGGTTCCCAGACCCAAGGTGGCACCAGTGCCAAGTCAGGCTGGTTTGACAATGCCATGTGGCTCCTGCAATCTGCCATTCAGAACCGGGGCAGGTGAGTGTTGTTTGTCCGGGTAAAGGGCCGAGGTTTGTGGTCAGGGCCTGTGGCCGGAAGTGGCCGGCTGCCTCCTGAAATTCTGCGATACGCAGGATGGTTTCCAGACCCAAGCTGGCACCACTTGAAAGTCGGGCTGTTTGACAGTGCCAAGTGGCTCCTGCAAACTGACGTCCAGAATCAGGATGGGTGAGTTTGGTTTCTGCGGGAAAAGGCCTGAAGTTTGTCTTCAAACCCTGTGCCCTAATTGGCTGGCTGGCTCCTGGAATTCCATAATATGCAGGATGGTTCCCAGACCCAAGGTGGCACCAGTGCCAAGTCAGGCTGGTTTGACAATGCCATGTGGCTCCTGCAATCTGCCATTCAGAACCGGGGCAGGTGAGTGTTGTTTGTCCGGGTAAAGGGCCGAGGTTTGTGTTCAGGGCCTGTGGCCGGAAGTGGCCGGCTGCCTCCTGAAATTCTGCGATACGCAGGATGGTTCCCAGAACGAAGCTGGCACCACTTGAAAGTCGGGCTGGTTTGACAGTGCCAAGTGGCTCCTGCAAACTGACGTCCAGAATCAGGACGGGTGAGTTTGGTTTCTGTGGGAAAAGGCCTGAAGTTTGTCTTCAAACCCTGTGCCCAAATTGGCTGGCTGGCTCCTGGAATTCCATAATATGCAGGATGGTTCCCAGACCCAAGGTGGCACCAGTGCCAAGTCAGGCTGGTTTGACAATGCCATGTGGCTCCTGCAATCTGCCATTGAGAACCGGGGCAGGTCAGTGTTGTTTGTCCGGGTAAAGGGCCGAGGTTTGTGTTCAGGGCCTGTGGCCGGAAGTGGCCGGCTGCCTCCTGAAATTCTGCGATACGCAGGATGGTTCCCAGACCCAAGCTGGCACCACTTCAAAGTCGGGCTGGTTTGACAGTGCCAAGTGGCTCCTGCAGACTGACGTCCAGAATCCGGATGGGTGACTTTGGTTTCTGCGGGAAAAGGCCTGAAGTTTGTCTTCAAAAACCTGTGCCCTAATTGGCTGGCTGGCTTCTGGAATTCCATGATATGCAGGATGGTTCCCAGACCCAAGGTGGCACCAGTGCCAAGTCAGGCAGGTTTGACAATGCCATGTGGCTCCTGCAATCTGCCATTCAGAACCGGGGCAGGTGAGTGTTGTTTGTCCGGGTAAAGGGCCCAGGTTTGTGTTCAGGGCCTGTGGCCGGAAGTGGCCGGCTGCCTCCTGAAATTCTGCGATACGCAGGATGGTTCCCTGACCGAAGCTGGCACCACTTCAAAGTCGGGCTGGTTTGACAGTGCCAAGTGGCTCCTGCAAACTGACGTCCAGAAGCAGGACAGGTGAGTTTGGTTTCTGCGGGAAAAGGCCTGAAGTTTGTCTTCAAACCCTGTGCTCTAATTGGCCGCGTGGCTCCCGGAATTCCATGATATGCAGGATGGTTCCCAGACCCAAGGTGGCACCACTTCCAAGTCGGGCTGGTTTGACAGTGCCAAGTGGCTCCTGCAAACTGACGTCCAGAATCAGGACAGGTGAGTTTGGTTTCTGCGGGAAAAGGCCTGAAGTTTGTCTTCAAACCCTGTGCCCTAATTGGCTGGCTGGCTCCTGGAATTCCATAATATGCAGGATGGTTCCCAGACCCAAGGTGGCACCAGTGCCAAGTCAGGCTGGTTTGACAATGCCATGTGGCTCCTGCAATCTGCCATTCAGAACCGGGGCAGGTGAGTGTTGTTTGTCCGGGTAAAGGGCCGAGGTTTGTGTTCAGGGCCTGTGGCCGGAAGTGGCCGGCTGCCTCCTGAAATTCTGCGATACGCAGGATGGTTCCCAGACCCAAGCTGGCACCACTTCAAAGTCGGGCTGGTTTGACAGTGCCAAGTGGCTGCTGCAAACTGACGTCCAGAATCAGGACGGGTGAGTTTGGTTTCTGCGGGAAAAGGCCTGAAGTTTGTCTTCAAACCCTGTTCCCTAATTGGCTGGCTGGCTCCTGGAATTCCATAATATGCAGGATGGTTCCCAGACCCAAGGTGGCACCAGTGCCAAGTCAGGCTGGTTTGACAATGCCATGTGGCTCCTGCAATCTGCCATTCAGAACCGGGGCAGGTGAGTGTTGTTTGTCCGGGTAAAGGGCCGAGGTTTGTGGTCAGGGCCTGTGGCCGGAAGTGGCCGGCTGCCTCCTGAAATTCTGCGATACGCAGGATGGTTTCCAGACCCAAGCTGGCACCACTTGAAAGTCGGGCTGTTTGACAGTGCCAAGTGGCTCCTGCAAACTGACGTCCAGAATCAGGACAGGTGAGTTTGGTTTCTGCGGGAAAAGGCCTGAAGTTTGTCTTCAAACCCTGTGCCCTAGTTGGCTGGCTGGCTCCTGGAATTCCATAATATGCAGGATGGTTCCCAGACCCAAGGTGGCACCAGTGCCAAGTCAGGCTGGTTTGACAATGCCATGTGGCTCCTGCAATCTGCCATTCAGAACCGGGGCAGGTGAGTGTTGTTTGTCCGGGTAAAGGGCCGAGGTTTGTGTTCAGGGCCTGTGGCCGGAAGTGGCCGGCTGCCTCCTGAAATTCTGCGATACGCAGGATGGTTCCCAGACCCAAGCTGTCACCACTTCAAAGTCGGGCTGGTTTGACAGTGCCAAGTGGCTCCTGCAAACTGACGTCCAGAATCAGGACGGGTGAGTTTGGTTTCTGCGGGAAAAGGCCTGAAGTTTGTCTTCAAACCCTGTGCTCTAATTGGCCGGCTGGCTCCCGGAATTCCAGGAAATGCAGGATGGTTCCCAGACCGAAGCTGGCACCATTTCAAAGTCGGGCTGGTTTGACAGTGCCAAGTGGCTCCTGCAAACTGACGTCCAGAATCAGGACGGGTGAGTTTGGTTTCTGCGGGAAAAGGCCTGAAGTTTGTCTTCAAACCCTGTGCTCTAATTGGCCGCGTGGCTCCCGGAATTCCATGATATGCAGGATGGTTCCCAGACCCAAGGTGGCACCACTTCCAAGTCGGGCTGGTTTGACAGTGCCAAGTGGCTCCTGCAAACTGACGTCCAGAATCAGGACAGGTGAGTTTGGTTTCTGCGGGAAAAGGCCTGAAGTTTGTCTTCAAACCCTGTGCCCTAATTGGCTGGCTGGCTCCTGGAATTCCATAATATGCAGGATGGTTCCCAGACCCAAGGTGGCACCAGTGCCAAGTCAGGCTGGTTTGACAATGCCATGTGGCTCCTGCAATCTGCCATTCAGAACCGGGGCAGGTGAGTGTTGTTTGTCCGGGTAAAGGGCCGAGGTTTGTGTTCAGGGCCTGTGGCCGGAAGTGGCCGGCTGCCTCCTGAAATTCTGCGATACGCAGGATGGTTTCCAGACCCAAGCTGGCACCACTTGAAAGTCGGGCTGTTTGACAGTGCCAAGTGGCTCCTGCAAACTGACGTCCAGAATCAGGACAGGTGAGTTTGGTTTCTGCGGGAAAAGGCCTGAAGTTTGTCTTCAAACCCTGTGCCCTAATTGGCTGGCTGGCTCCTGGAATTCCATAATATGCAGGATGGTTCCCAGACCCAAGGTGGCACCAGTGCCAAGTCAGGCTGGTTTGACAATGCCATGTGGCTCCTGCAATCTGCCATTCAGAACCGGGGCAGGTGAGTGTTGTTTGTCCGGGTAAAGGGCCGAGGTTTGTGTTCAGGGCCTGTGGCCGGAAGTGGCCGGCTGCCTCCTGAAATTCTGCGATACGCAGGATGGTTCCCAGACCGAAGCTGGCACCACTTGAAAGTCGGGCTGGTTTGACAGTGCCAAGTGGCTCCTGCAAACTGACGTCCAGAATCAGGACGGGTGAGTTTGGTTTCTGCGGGAAAAGGCCTGAAGTTTGTCTTCAAACCCTGTGCTCTAATTGGCCGGCTGGCTCCCGGAATTCCAGGAAATGCAGGATGGTTCCCAGACCCAAGGTGGCACCAGTGCCAAGTCAGGCTGGTTTGTCAATGCCATGTGGCTCCTGAAATCTGCCATTCAGAACCGGGGCAGGTCAGTGTTGTTTGTCCGGGTAAAGGGCCGAGGTTTGTGTTCAGGGCCTGTGGCCGGAAGTGGCCAGCTGCCTCCTGAAATTCTGCGATACGCAGGATGGTTTCCAGACCCAAGCTGGCACCACTTCAAAGTCGGGCTGGTTTGACAGTGCCAAGTGGCTCCTGCAAACTGACGTCCAGAATCAGGACGGGTGAGTTTGGTTTCTGCGGGAAAAGGCCTGAAGTTTGTCTTCAAACCCTGTGCTCTAATTGGCCGCGTGGCTCCCGGAATTCCATGATATGCAGGATGGTTCCCAGACCCAAGGTGGCACCACTTCCAAGTCGGGCTGGTTTGACAGTGCCAAGTGGCTCCTGCAAACTGACGTCCAGAATCAGGACAGGTGAGTTTGGTTTCTGCGGGAAAAGGCCTGAAGTTTGTCTTCAAACCCTGTGCCCTAATTGGCTGGCTGGCTCCTGGAATTCCATAATATGCAGGATGGTTCCCAGACCCAAGGTGGCACCAGTGCCAAGTCAGGCTGGTTTGACAATGCCATGTGGCTCCTGCAATCTGCCATTCAGAACCGGGGCAGGTGAGTGTTGTTTGTCCGGGTAAAGGGCCGAGGTTTGTGTTCAGGGCCTGTGGCCGGAAGTGGCCGGCTGCCTCCTGAAATTCTGCGATACGCAGGATGGTTTCCAGACCCAAGCTGGCACCACTTGAAAGTCGGGCTGGTTTGACAGTGCCAAGTGGCTCCTGCAAACTGACGTCCAGAATCAGGACGGGTGAGTTTGGTTTCTGCGGGAAAAGGCCTGAAGTTTGTCTTCAAACCCTGTGCTCTAATTGGCCGGCTGGCTCCCGGAATTCCAGGAAATGCAGGATGGTTCCCAGACACAAGGTGGCACCACTTCCAAGTCGGGCTGTTTTGACAGTGCCAAGTGGCTCCTGCAAACTGACGTCCAGAATCAGGACGGGTGACTTTGGTTTCTGCGGGAAAAGGCCTGAAGTTTGTCTTCAAACCCCGTACTCTAATTGGCCGGGTGGCTCCCGGAATTCCACAATATGAAGGATGGTTCCCAGACCCAAGATGGCACCACTTCCAAGTCAGGCTGGTTTGACAGTGCCTAGTGGCTCCTGCAAACTGACGTCCAGAATCCGGATGGGTGACTTTGGTTTCTGCGGGAAAACGCCTGAAGTTTGTCTTCAAACCCTGTGCCCTAATTGGCCGGCTGGCTCCTGAAATTCCATGATATGCAGGATGGTTCCCAGACCCAAGCAGGCACCAGTGCCAAGGCAGGCTGGTTTAACAGTGCCAAGTGGCTCCTGCAATCTCCCATCTAGAACCAGGCCAGGTGAGGTTTTTTTGCCAGGGAAAAGGGCCGAGGTTGGTGTTCACAGCCTGTGGTCTGGAGGGGCAGCCTGGCTCCTGAAATTCCATGATTCGCAGGATTATTCCCAGACCCAAGCTGGCACCACTTGAAAGTTGGGCTGGTTTGACAGTGCCAAGTGGCTCCTGTACCTTGCTGTCCAGTACCGGGCCAGGTGAGTTTGGTTTGTGCGGGAAAAAGGCTCAGGTTTGTCTTCAAACCCTGTGGCCTAATTGGCCGGCTGGCTCCTGGAATTCCATGATATGCAGGATAGTTCCCAGACCCAAGCTGGTCGCAGTCCCAAGTGTGGCTTCTTTGACAGTGCCAAGTGGCTCCTGCAATCTGCCGTCCTGTACCGGGCCAGGTGAGTTTGGTTTGCCAGGGAAAAGGGCCGAGGTTTGTGTCTGGTGGCCTGTGGCTGGAAGTGGCTGGCTGCCTCCTGAAGTTCTGCGATATGCAGGATGGTTCCCAGACCCAAGCTGGCACCACTTCAAAGTCGCACTGGTTTAACAGTGATATGTGGCTCCTGCAATCTGGCCCCCTGAAGCAGGCCCAGTGCTTTTTTTTTTCCCAGGGAAAAGGGCCGAGGTCTGTGTTCGTGGCCTTGTGGCCTGGAGTGGCAGGCTGGCTCCTGAAATTGCATGGCACGCAGGATGGTTCCCCGGCCCAAGCTGGCACCAGTCCCAAGTTTGGCTGCTTTGACAGTGCCAAGGGGCTCCTACATTCTCCCATCTAGAACTAGGCAAGGTGAGGGGTTTTTTTCCCAGGGAAAAGGGCGGAGGTTGGTGTTCACGGCCTGTGGTCAGGAGTGCCAGGCTGGCTCCTGGAATTCCATGATTCGCAGGATTGTTCCCAGACCCAAGCTGGCACCACTTCAAAGTCGGGCTGGTTTGACAGTGCCAAGTGGCTCCTGCAACCTGACGTCCAGAATCAGGACGGATGAGTTTGGTTTGTCCGGGAAAAGGGCTGAAGTTTGTCTTCAAACCCTGTGGCCTAATTGGCCGGCTGGCTCCTGGATTTCCATGATATGCAGGATGGTTACCAGACCCAAGCTGGCACCACTTGAAAGTCGGGCTGGTTTGACAGTGCCAAGTGGCTCCTGCAAACTGACGTCCAGAATCAGGACAGGTGAGTTTGGTTTCTGCGGGAAAAGGCCTGAAGTTTGTCTTCAAACCCTGTGGCCTAATTGGCCGGCTGGCTTCTGGAATTCCATGATATGCAGGATGGTTCCCAGACCCAAGGTGGCACCACTTCAAAGTCGGGCTGTTTTGACAGTGCCAAGTGGCTCCTGCAACCTGACGTCCAGAATCAGGACGGATGAGTTTGGTTTGTCCGGGAAAAGGGCTGAAGTTTGTCTTCAAACCCTCTGCCCCAATTGGCCGGCTGGCTCCTGAAATTCTGCGATACTCAGGATGGTTCCCAGACCGAAGCTGGCACCACTTGAAAGTCGGGCTGGTTTGACAGTGCCAAGTGGCTCCTGCAAACTGACGTCCAGAATCAGGACGGATGAGTTTGGTTTCTGCGGAAAAAGGGCTGAAGTTTGTCTTCAAACCCTGTGGCCTAATTGGACGGCTGGCTCCTGGAATTCCATGATATGCAGGATGGTTCCCAGACCAAAGCTGGCACCACTTCAAAGTCGGGCTGGTTTGACAGTGCCAAGTGGCTCCTGCAAACTGACGTCCAGAATCCGGATGGGTGACTTTGGTTTCTGCGGGAAAAGGCCTGAAGTTTGTCTTCAAACCCTGTGCCCCAATTGGCCGGCTGGCTCCTGGAATTCCATGATATGCAGGATGGTTCCCAGACCCAAGCTGGCACCACTTCAAAGTCGGGCTGGTTTGACAGTGCCAAGTGGCTCCTGCAAACTGACGTCCAGAATCAGGATGGGTGACTTTGGTTTCTGCGGGAAAAGGCCTGAAGTTTGTCTTCAAACCCTGTGGCCTAATTGGCCGGCTGGCTCCTGGAATTCCATGATATGCAGGATGGTTCCCAGACCCAAGCTGGCACCGCTTCAAAGTCGCAGTGGTTTAACAGTGCTATGTGGCTCCTGCCATCTGCCCTCCTGAAGCAGGCCCAGTGCTTTTTTTTTTTCCAGGGAAAAAGGCCAAGGTTGGTGTTCAGGGCCTGTGGCCTGGAGTGCCAGGCTGGCTCCTGGAATTCCATGATATGCAGGATGGTTCCCAGACCCAAGCTGGCCGCAGTCCCAAGTGTGGCTTCTTTGACAGTGCCAAGTGGCTGCTGCAATCTGCCGTCCTGTACCGGGCCAGGTGAGTTTGGTTTGCCAGGGAAAAGGGTCGAGGTTTGTGTCTGGTGGCCTGTGGCTGGAAGTGGCTGGCTGCCTCCTGAAGTTCTGCGATATGCAGGATGGTTCCCAGACCCAAGCTGGCACCACTTCAAAGTTGGGCTGGTTTGACAGTGCCAAGTGGCTGCTGCAACCTGATGTCCAGTACCGGGCCAGGTGAAATTGGTTTGTCCGGGAAAAGGGCCGAGGTTGCTCTTCAAACCCTGTGGCCTAATTTGCCGGCTGGCTCCTGAAATTCCATGATATGCAGGATGGTTCCCAGACCCAAGCAGGCACCAGTGCCAAGGCAGGCTGGTTTAACAGTGCCAAGTGGCTCCTGCAATCTCCCATCTAGAACCAGGCCAGGTGAGGTTTTTTTGCCAGGGAAAAGGGCCGAGGTTGGTGTTCACAGCCTGTGGTCTGGAGGGGCAGCCTGGCTCCTGAAATTCCATGATTCGCAGGATTATTCCCAGACCCAAGCTGGCACCACTTCAAAGTTGGGCTGGTTTGACAGTGCCAAGTGGCTCCTGTACCTTGCTGTCCAGTACCGGGCCAGGTGAGTTTGGTTTGTGCGGGAAAAAGGCTGAGGTTTGTCTTCAAACCCTGTGGCCTAATTGGCCGGCTGGCTCCTGGAATTCCATGATATGCAGGATGGTTCCCAGACCCAAGCTGGTCGCAGTCCCAAGTGTGGCTTCTTTGACAGTGCCAAGTGGCTCCTGCAATCTGCCGTCCTGTACCGGGCCAGGTGAGTTTGGTTTGCCAGGGAAAAGGGCCGAGGTTTGTGTCTGGTGGCCTGTGGCTGGAAGTGGCTGGCTGCCTCCTGAAGTTCTGCGATATGCAGGATGGTTCCCAGACCCAAGCTGGCACCACTTCAAAGTCGCACTGGTTTAACAGTGATATGTGGCTCCTGCAATCTGCCCCCCTGAAGCAGGCCCAGTGCTTTTTTTTTTTCCCAGGGAAAAGGCCCGAGGTCTGTGTTCGTGGCCTTGTGGCCTGGAGTGGCAGGCTGGCTCCTGAAATTGCATGGCACGCAGGATGGTTCCCAGACCCAAGCTGGCACCAGTCCCAAGTTTGGCTGCTTTGACAGTGCCAAGGGGCTCCTACATTCTCCCATCTAGAACTAGGCAAGGTGAGGGGTTTTTTTCCCAGGGAAAAGGGCGGAGGTTGGTGTTCACGGCCTGTGGTCAGGAGTGCCAGGCTGGCTCCTGAAATTCCATGATTCGCAGGATTGTTCCCAGACCCAAGCTGGCACCACTTCAAAGTCGGGCTGGTTTGACAGTGCCAAGTGGCTCCTGCAACCTGACGTCCAGAATCAGGACAGGTGAGTTTGGTTTGTCCGGGAAAAGGGCTGAAGTTTGTCTTCAAACCCCGTGCCCGAATTGGCTGGTTGGCTCCTGGATTTCCATGATATGCAGGATGGTTCCCAGACCCAAGCTGGCACCACTTCAAAGTCGGGCTGGTTTGACAGTGCCAAGTGGCTCCTGCAAACTGACGTCCAGAGTCCGGATGGGTGACTTTGGTTTCTGCGGGAAAAGGCCTGAAGTTTGTCTTCAAACCCTGTGGCCTAATTGGCCGGCTGGCTCCTGGAATTCCATGATATGCAGGATGGTTCCCAGACCCAAGGTGGCACCAGTGCCAAGTCAGGCTGGTTTGAGAATGCCATGTGGCTCCTGCAATCTGCCATTCAGAACCGGGGCAGGTGAGTGTTGTTTGTCCGGGTAAAGGGCCGAGGTTTGTGGTCAGGGCCTGTGGCCGGAAGTGGCCGGCTGCCTCCTGAAATTCTGCGATACGCAGGATGGTTTCCAGACCCAAGCTGGCACCACTTGAAAGTCGGGCTGGTTTGACAGTGCCAAGTGGCTCCTGCAAACTGACGTCCAGAATCAGGACGGGTGAGTTTGGTTTCTGCGGGAAAAGGCCTGAAGTTTGTCTTCAAACCCTGTGCTCTAATTGGCCGGCTGGCTCCCGGAATTCCAGGAAATGCAGGATGGTTCCCAGACCCAAGGTGGCACCACTTCCAAGTCAGGCTGTTTTGACAGTGCCAAGTGGCTCCTGCAAACTGACGTCCAGAATCAGGACGGGTGAGTTTGGTTTCTGCGGGAAAAGGCGTGAAGTTTGTCTTCAAACCCCGTACTCTAATTGGCCGGGTGGCTCCCGGAATTCCACGATATGCAGGATGGTTCCCAGACCCAAGATGGCACCACTTCCAAGTCGGGCTCGTTTGACAGTGCCAAGTGGCTCCTGCAAACTGACGTCCAGAATCAGGATGGGTGACTTTGGTTTCTGCGGGAAAAGGCCTGAAGTTTGTCTTCAAACCCTGTGCCCTAATTGGCCGGCTGGCTCCTGGAATTCCATGATATGCAGGATGGTTCCCAGACCCAAGGTGGCACCAGTGCCATGTCAGGCTGGTTTGACAATGCCATGTGGCTCCTGCAATCTGCCATTCAGAACCGGGGCAGGTGAGTGTTGTTTGTCCGGGTAAAGGGCCGAGGTTTGTGTTCAGGGCCTGTGGCCGGAAGTGGCCGGCTGCCTCCTGAAATTCTGCGATACGCAGGATGGTTCCCAGACCGAAGCTGGCACCACTTCAAAGTCGGGCTGGTTTGAGAGTGCCAAGTGGCTCCTGCAAACTGACGTCCAGAATCAGGACGGGTGAGTTTGGTTTCTGCGGGAAAAGGCCTGAAGTTTGTCTTCAAACCCTGTGCTCTAATTGGCCGGGTGGCTCCCGGAATTCCAGGAAATGCAGGATGGTTCCCAGACACAAGGTGGCACCACTTCCAAGTCGGGCTGTTTTGACAGTGCCAAGTGGCTCCTGCAAACTGACGTCCAGAATCAGGACGGGTGAGTTTGGTTTCTGCGGGAAAAGGCCTGAATTTTGTCTTCAAACCCCGTACTCTAATTGGCCGGGTGGCTCCCGGAATTCCACAATATGCAGGATGGTTCCCAGACCCAAGATGGCACCACTTCCAAGTCAGGCTGGTTTGACAGTGCCTAGTGGCTCCTGCAAACTGACGTCCAGAATCCGGATGGGTGACTTTGGTTTCTGCGGGAAAAGGCCTGAAGTTTGTCTTCAAACCCTGTGCCCTAATTGGCCGGCTGGCTCCTGGAATTCCATGATATGCAGGATGGTTCCCAGACCCAAGCAGGCACCAGTGCCAAGGCAGGCTGGTTTAACAGTACCAAGTGGCTCCTGCAATCTCCCATCTAGAACCAGGCCAGGTGAGGTTTTTTTGCCAGGGAAAAGGGCCGAGGTTGGTGTTCACAGCCTGTGGTCTGGAGGGGCAGCCTGGCTCCTGAAATTCCATGATTCGCAGGATTATTCCCAGACCCAAGCTGGCACCACTTCAAAGTTGGGCTGGTTTGACAGTGCCAAGTGGCTCCTGTACCTTGCTGTCCAGTACCGGGCCAGGTGAGTTTGGTTTCTGCGGGAAAAAGGCTGAGGTTTGTCTTCAAACCCTGTGGCCTAATTGGCCGGCTGGCTCCTGGAATTCCATGATATGCAGGATAGTTCCCAGACCCAAGCTGGTCGCAGTCCCAAGTGTGGCTTCTTTGACAGTGCCAAGTGGCTCCTGCAATCTGCCGTCCTGTACCGGGCCAGGTGAGTTTGGTTTGCCAGGGAAAAGGGCCGAGGTTTGTGTCTGGTGGCCTGTGGCTGGAAGTGGCTGGCTGCCTCCTGAAGTTCTGCGATATGCAGGATGGTTCCCAGACCCAAGCTGGCACCACTTCAAAGTCGCACTGGTTTAACAGTGATATGTGGCTCCTGCAATCTGCCATTCAGAACCGGGGCAGGTGAGTGTTGTTTGTCCGGGTAAAGGGCCGAGGTTTGTGGTCAGGGCCTGTGGCCGGAAGTGGCCGGCTGCCTCCTGAAATTCTGCGATACGCAGGATGGTTTCCAGACCGAAGCTGGCACCACTTGAAGATCGGGCTGGTTTGACAGTGCCAAGTGGCTCCTGCAAACTGACGTCCAGAATCAGGACAGGTGAGTTTGGTTTCTGCGGGAAAAGGCCTGAAGTTTGTCTTCAAACCCCGTGCCCTAATTGGCTGGCTGGCTCCTGGAATTCCATAATATGCAGGATGGTTCCCAGACCCAAGGTGGCACCAGTGCCAAGTCAGGCTGGTTTGACAATGCCATGTGGCTCCTGCAATCTGCCATTCAGAACCGGGGCAGGTGAGTGTTGTTTGTCCGGGTAAAGGGCCGAGGTTTGTGTTCAGGGCCTGTGGCCAGAAGTGGCCGGCTGCATCCTGAATTTCTGCGATACGCAGGAAGGTTCTCAGACCCAAGGTGGCACCACTTCCAAGTCGGGCTGGTTTGACAGTGCCAAGTGGCTCCTGCAAACTGACGTCCAGAATCAGGACAGGTGAGTTTGGTTTCTGCGGGAAAAGGCCTGAAGTTTGTCTTCAAACCCTGTGCCCTAATTGGCTGGCTGGCTCCTGGAATTCCATAATATGCAGGATGGTTCCCAGACCCAAGGTGGCACCAGTGCCAAGTCAGGCTGGTTTGACAATGCCATGTGGCTCCTGCAATCTGCCATTCAGTACCGGGGCAGGTGAGTGTTGTTTTTCCGGGTAAAGGGCCGAGGTTTGTGTTCAGGGCCTGTGGCCGGAAGTGGCCGGCTGCCTCCTGAAATTCTGCGATACGCAGGATGTTTTCCAGACCCAAGCTGGCACCACTTGAAAGTCGGGCTGGTTTGACAGTGCCAAGTGGCTCCTGCAAACTGACGTCCAGAATCAGGTCAGGTGAGTTTGGTTTCTGCGGGAAAAGGCCTGAAGTTTGTCTTCAAACCCCGTGCCCTAATTGGCTGGCTGGCTCCTGGAATTCCATAATATGCAGGATGGTTCCCAGACCCAAGGTGGCACCAGTGCCAAGTCAGGCTGGTTTGACAATGCCATGTGGCTCCTGCAATCTGCCATTCAGAACCGGGGCAGGTGAGTGTTGTTTGTCCGGGTAAAGGGCCGAGGTTTGTGTTCAGGGCCTGTGGCCAGAAGTGGCCGGCTGCCTCCTGAAATTCTGCGATACGCAGGATGGTTCCCAGACCGAAGCTGGCACCACTTCCAAGTCGGGCTGGTTTGACAGTGCCAAGTGGCTCCTGCAAACTGACGTCCAGAATCAGGATGGGTGACTTTGGTTTCTGCGGGAAAAGGCCTGAAGTTTGTCTTCAAACCCTGTGCTCTAATTGGCCGGCTGGCTCCCGGAATTCCAGGAAATGCAGGATGGTTCCCAGACCCAAGGTGGCACCACTTCCAAGTCGGGCTGGTTTGACAGTGCCAAGTGGCTCCTGCAAACTGACGTCCAGAATCAGGACGGGTGAGTTTGGTTTCTGCGGGAAAAGGCCTGAAGTTTGTCTTCAAACCCTGTGCCCTAATTGGCTGGCTGGCTCCTGGAATTCCATAATATGCAGGATGGTTCCCAGACCCAAGGTGGCACCAGTGCCAAGTCAGGCTGGTTTGACAATGCCATGTGGCTCCTGCAATCTGCCATTCAGAACCGGGGCAGGTGAGTGTTGTTTGTCCGGGTAAAGGGCCGAGGTTTGTGTTCAGGGCCTGTGGCCAGAAGTGGCCGGCTGCCTCCTGAAATTCTGCGATACGCAGGATAGTTCTCAGACCCAAGGTGGCACCACTTCCAAGTCGGGCTGGTTTGACAGTGCCAAGTGGCTCCTGCAAACTGACGTCCAGAATCAGGACAGGTGAGTTTGGTTTCTGCGGGAAAAGGCCTGAAGTTTGTCTTCAAACCCCGTGCCCTAATTGGCTGGCTGGCTCCTGGAATTCCAGGAAATGCAGGATGGTTCCCAGACCCAAGGTGGCACCACTTCCAAGTCGGGCTGGTTTGACAGTGCCAAGTGGCTCCTGCAAACTGACGTCCAGAATCAGGACGGGTGAGTTTGGTTTCTGTGGGAAAAGGCCTGAAGTTTGTCTTCAAACCCTGTGCCCTAATTGGCTGGCTGGCTCCTGGAATTCCATAATATGCAGGATGGTTCCCAGACCCAAGGTGGCACCAGTGCCAAGTCAGGCTGGTTTGACAATGCCATGTGGCTCCTGCAATCTGCCATTCAGAACCGGGGCAGGTGAGTGTTGTTTGTCCGGGTAAAGGGCTGAGGTTTGTGTTCAGGGCCTGTGGCCGGAAGTGGCCGGCTGCCTCCTGAAATTCTGCGATACGCAGGATGGTTCCCAGACCGAAGCTGGCACCACTTGAAAGTCGGGCTGGTTTGACAGTGCCAAGTGGCTCCTGCAAACTGACGTCCAGAATCAGGATTGGTGACTTTGGTTTCTGCGGGAAAAGGCCTGAAGTTTGTCTTCAAACCCTGTGCCCTAATTGGCCGGCTGGCTCCTGGAATTCCATGATATACAGCATGGTTCCCAGACCCAAGGTGGCACCAGTGCCAAGTCAGGCTGGTTTGACAATGCCATGTGGCTCCTGCAATCTGCCATTCAGAACCGGGGCAGGTGAGTGTTGTTTGTCCGGGTAAAGGGCTGAGGTTTGTGTTCAGGACCTGTGGCCGGAAGTGGCCGGCTGCCTCCTGAAATTCTGCGATACGCAGGATGGTTTCCAGACCGAAGCTGGCACCACTTGAAAGTCGGGCTGGTTTGAGAGTGCCAAGTGGCTCCTGCAAACTGACGTCCAGAAACAGGACGGGTGAGTTTGGTTTCTGCGGGAAAAGGCCTGAAGTTTGTTTTCAAAGCCTCTGCCCCAATTGGCCAGCTGGCTCCTGGAATTCCATGATATGCAGGATGGTTCCCAGACCGAAGCTGGCACCACTTGAAAGTCGGGCTGGTTTGACAGTGCCAAGTGGCTCCTGCAAACTGACGTCCAGAATCAGGACAGGTGAGTTTGGTTTGTCCGGGAAAAGGGCTGAAGTTTGTCTTCAAACCCTGTGGCTTATTGGCTCGCTGGCTCCTGGATTTCCATGATATGCAGGATGGTTCCTAGACCAAAGCTGGCACCACTTCAAAGTCGGGCTGGTTTGACAGTGCCAAGTGGCTCCTGCAAACTGACGTCCAGGACCAGGACGGATGAGTTTGGTTTCTGCGGGAAAAGGCCTGAAGTTTTTCTTCAAACCCTGTGGCCTAATTGGCCGGCTGGCTCCTGGTATTCCATGATATGCAGGATGGTTCCCAGACCCAAGCTGGCACCACTTCAAAGTCGGGCTGGTTTGACAGTGCCAAGTGGCTCCTGCAAACTAACGTCCAGAATCAGGATGGGTGACTTTGGTTTCTGCAGGAAAAGGCCTGAAGTTTGTCTTCAAACCCTGTGGCCTAATTGGACGGCTGGCTCCTGGAATTCCATGATATGCAGGATGGTTCCCAGACCCAAGCTGGCACCACTTCAAAGTCGGGCTGGTTTGACAGTGCCAAGTGGCTCCTGCAAACTGACATCCAGAATCAGGATGGGTGACTTTGGTTTCTGCGGGAAAAGGCCTGAAGTTTGTCTTCAAACCCTGTGCCCCAATTGGCCGGCTGGCTCCTGGAATTCCATGATATGCAGGATGGTTCCCAGACCCAAGCTGGCACCACTTCAAAGTTGGGCTGGTTTGACAGTGCCAAGTGGCTGCTGCAACCTGATGTCCAGTACCGGGCCAGGTGAAATTGGTTTGTCCGGGAAAAGGGCCGAGGTTGCTCTTCAAACCCTGTGGCCTAATTTGCCAGCTGGCTCCTGAAATTCCATGATATGCAGGATGGTTCCCAGACCCAAGCAGGCACCAGTGCCAAGGCAGGCTGGTTTAACAGTGCCAAGTGGCTCCTGCAATCTCCCATCTAGAACCAGGCCAGGTGAGGTTTTTTGCCAGGGAAAAGGGCCGAGGTTGGTGTTCACAGCCTGTGGTCTGGAGGGGCAGCCTGGCTCCTGAAATTCCATGATTCGCAGGATTATTCCCAGACCCAAGCTGGCACCACTTGAAAGTTGGGCTGGTTTGACAGTGCCAAGTGGCTCCTGTACCTTGCTGTCCAGTACCGGGCCAGGTGAGTTTGGTTTGTGCGGGAAAAAGGCTGAGGTTTGTCTTCAAACCCTGTGGCCTAATTGGCCGGCTGGCTCCTGGAATTCCATGATATGCAGGATGGTTCCCAGACCCAAGCTGGTCGCAGTCCCAAGTGTGGCTTCTTTGACAGTGCCAAGTGGCTCCTGCAATCTGCCCTCCTGTACCGGGCCAGGTGAATTTGGTTTGCCAGGGAAAAGGGCCGAGGTTTGTGTCTGGTGGCCTGTGGCTGGAAGTGGCTGGCTGCCTCCTGAAGTTCTGCGATATGCAGGATGGTTCCCAGACCCAAGCTGGCACCACTTCAAAGTCGCACTGGTTTAACAGTGATATGTGGCTCCTGAAATCTGCCCCCCTGAAGCAGGCCCAGTGCTTTTTTTTTTCCCAGGGAAAAGGCCCGAGGTCTGTGTTCGTGGCCTTGTGGCCTGGAGTGGCAGGCTGGCTCCTGAAATTGCATGGCACGCAGGATGGTTCCCCGGCCCAAGCTGGCACCAGTCCCAAGTTTGGCTGCTTGGACAGTGCCAAGGGGCTCCTACATTCTCCCATCTAGAACTAGGCAAGGTGAGGGGTTTTTTTCCCAGGGAAAAGGGCGGAGGTTGGTGTTCACGGCCTGTGGTCAGGAGTGCCAGGCTGGCTCCTGAAATTCCATGATTCGCAGGATTGTTCCCAGACCCAAGCTGGCACCACTTCAAAGTCGGGCTGGTTTGACAGTGCCAAGTGGCTCCTGCAACCTGACGTCCAGAATCAGGACGGATGAGTTTGGTTTGTCCGGGAAAAGGGCTGAAGTTTGTCTTCAAACCCTGTGGCCTAATTGGCCGGCTGGCTCCTGGATTTCCATGATATGCAGGATGGTTCCCAGACCCAAGCTGGCACCACTTGAAAGTCGGGCTGGTTTGACAGTGCCAAGTGGCTCCTGCAACCTGACGTCCAGAATCAGGACGGATGAGTTTGGTTTGTCCGGGAAAAGGGCTGAAGTTTGTCTTCAAACCCTCTGCCCCAATTGGCCGGCTGGCTCCTGGAATTCCATGATATGCAGGATGGTTCCCAGACCCAAGCTGGCACCACTTCCAAGTCGGGCTGGTTTGACAGTGCCAAGTGGCTCCTGCAAACTGACGTCCAGAACCAGGACCGTGAGTTTGGTTTCTGCGGGAAAAGGCCTGAAGTTTGTCTTCAAACCCTGTGGCCTAATTGGCCGGCTGGCTCCTGGAATTCCATGATATGCAGGATGGTTCCCAGACCCAAGCTGGCACCACTTCCAAGTCGGGCTGGTTTGACAGTGCCAAGTGGCTCCTGCAAACTGACGTCCAGAATCAGGATGGGTGACTTTGGTTTCTGCGGGAAAAGGCCTGAAGTTTGTCTTCAAACCCTCTGCCCCAATTGGCCGGCTGGCTCCTGGAATTCCATGATATGCAGGATGGTTCCCAGACCCAAGCTGGCACCACTTCAAAGTCGGGCTGGTTTGACAGTGCCAAGTGGCTCCTGCAAACTGACGTCCAGAATCAGGATGGGTGACTTTGGTTTCTGCGGGAAAAGGCCTGAAGTTTGTCTTCAAACCCTGTGCCCTAATTGGCCAGCTGGCTCCTGGAATTCCATGATATGCAGGATGGTTCCCAGACCCAAGCTGGCACCGCTTCAAAGTCGCAGTGGTTTAACAGTGCTATGTGGCTCCTGCCATCTGCCCTCCTGAAGCAGGCCCAGTGCTTTTTTTTTTCCAGGGAAAAAGGCCAAGGTTGGTGTTCAGGGCCTGTGGCCTGGAGTGCCAGGCTGGCTCCTGGAATTCCATGATATGCAGGATGGTCCCCAGACCCAAGCTGGCCGCAGTCCCAAGTGTGGCTTCTTTGACAGTGCCAAGTGGCTGCTGCAATCTGCCGTCCTGTACCGGGCCAGGTGAGTTTGGTTTGCCAGGGAAAAGTGTCGAGGTTTGTGTCTGGTGGCCTGTGGCTGGAAGTGGCTGGCTGCCTCCTGAAGTTCTGCGATATGCAGGATGGTTCCCAGACCCAAGCTGGCACCACTTCAAAGTTGGGCTGGTTTGACAGTGCCAAGTGGCTGCTGCAACCTGATGTCCAGTACCGGGCCAGGTGAAATTGGTTTGTCTGGGAAAAGGGCCGAGGTTGCTCTTCAAACCCTGTGGCCTAATTTGCCGGCTGGCTCCTGAAATTCCATGATATGCAGGATGGTTCCCAGACCCAAGCAGGCACCAGTGCCAAGGCAGGCTGGTTTAACAGTGCCAAGTGGCTCCTGCAATCTCCCATCTAGAACCAGGCCAGGTGAGGTTTTTTTGCCAGGGAAAAGGGCCGAGGTTGGTGTTCACAGCCTGTGGTCTGGAGGGGCAGCCTGGCTCCTGAAATTCCATGATTCGCAGGATTATTCCCAGACCCAAGCTGGCACCACTTCAAAGTTGGGCTGGTTTGACAGTGCCAAGTGGCTCCTGTACCTTGCTGTCCAGTACCGGGCCAGGTGAGTTTGGTTTGTGCGGGAAAAAGGCTGAGGTTTGTCTTCAAACCCTGTGGCCTAATTGGCCGGCTGGCTCCTGGAATTCCATGATATGCAGGATGGTTCCCAGACCCAAGCTGGTCGCAGTCCCAAGTGTGGCTTCTTTGACAGTGCCAAGTGGCTCCTGCAATCTGCCGTCCTGTACCGGGCCAGGTGAGTTTGGTTTGCCAGGGAAAAGGGCCGAGGTTTGTGTCTGGTGGCCTGTGGCTGGAAGTGGCTGGCTGCCTCCTGAAGTTCTGCGATATGCAGGATGGTTCCCAGACCCAAGCTGGCACCACTTCAAAGTCGCACTGGTTTAACAGTGATATGTGGCTCCTGCAATCTGCCCCCCTGAAGCAGGCCCAGTGCTTTTTTTTTTCCCAGGGAAAAGGCCCGAGGTCTGTGTTCGTGGCCTTGTGGCCTGGAGTGGCAGGCTGGCTCCTGAAATTGCATGGCACGCAGGATGGTTCCCCGGCCCAAGCTGGCACCAGTCCCAAGTTTGGCTGCTTGGACAGTGCCAAGGGGCTCCTACATTCTCCATCTAGAACTAGGCAAGGTGAGGGGTTTCTTTCCCAGGGAAAAGGGCGGAGGTTGGTGTTCACGGCCTGTGGTCAGGAGTGCCAGGCTGGCTCCTGAAATTCCATGATTCGCAGGATTGTTCCCAGACCCAAGCTGGCACCACTTCAAAGTCGGGCTGGTTTGACAGTGCCAAGTGGCTCCTGCAACCTGACGTCCAGAATCAGGACGGATGAGTTTCGTTTGTCCGGGAAAAGGGCTGAAGTTTGTCTTCAAACCCTGTGGCCTAATTGGCCGGCTGGCTCCTGGATTTCCATGATATGCAGGATGGTTCCCAGACCCAAGCTGGCACCACTTCAAAGTCGGGCTGGTTTGACAGTGCCAAGTGGCTCCTGCAAACTGACGTCCAGAATCAGGATGGGTGACTTTGGTTTCTGCGGGAAAAGGCCTGAAGTTTGTCTTCAAACCCTGTGGCCTAATTGGCCGGCAGGCTTCTGGAATTCCATGATATGCAGGATGGTTCCCAGACCCAAGCTGGCACCACTTCAAAGTCGGGCTGGTTTGACAGTGCCAAGTGGCTCCTGCAACCTGACGTCCAGAATCAGGACGGATGAGTTTGGTTTGTCCGGGAAAAGGGCTGAAGTTTGTCTTCAAACCCTCTGCCCCAATTGGCCGGCTGGCTCCTGGAATTCCATGATATGCAGGATGGTTCCCAGACCCAAGCTGGCACCACTTCAAAGTCGGGCTGGTTTGACAGTGCCAAGTGGCTCCTGAAAACTGACGTCCAGAATCAGGATGGGTGACTTTGGTTTCTGCGGGAAAAGGCCTGAAGTTTGTCTTCAAACCCTGTGCCCTAATTGGCCAGCTGGCTCCTGGAATTCCATGATATGCAGGATGGTTCCCAGACCCAAGCTGGCCGCAGTCCCATGTGTGGCTTCTTTGACAGTGCCAAGTGGCTGCTGCAATCTGCCGTCCTGTACCGGGCCAGGTGAGTTTGGTTTGCCAGGGAAAAGGGTCGAGGTTTGTGTCTGGTGGCCTGTGGCTGGAAGTGGCTGGCTGCCTCCTGAAGTTCTGCGATATGCAGGATGGTTCCCAGACCCAAGCTGGCACCACTTGAAAGTCGGGCTGGTTTGAGAGTGCCAAGTGGCTCCTGCAAACTGACGTCCAGAATCAGGACAGGTGAGTTTGGTTTCTGCGGGAAAAGGCCTGAAGTTTGTCTTCAAACCCCGTGCCCTAATTGGCTGGCTGGCTCCTGGAATTCCATAATATGCAGGATGGTTCCCAGACCCAAGGTGGCACCAGTGCCAAGTCAGGCTGGTTTGACAATGCCATGTGGCTCCTGCAATCTGCCATTCAGAACCGGGGCAGGTGAGTGTTGTTTGTCCGGGTAAAGGGCCGAGGTTTGTGTTCAGGGCCTGTGGCCAGAAGTGGCCGGCTGCCTCCCGAAATTCTGCGATACGCAGGATAGTTCCCAGACCGAAGCTGGCACCACTTGAAAGTCGGGCTGGTTTGACAGTGCCAAGTGGCTCCTGCAAACTGACGTCCAGAATCAGGACGGATGAGTTTGGTTTCTGCGGGAAAAGGCCTGAAGTTTGTCTTCAAACCCTGTGCTCTAATGGGCCGCGTGGCTCCCGGAATTCCATGATATGCAGGATGGTTCCCAGACCCAGGGTGGCACCACTTCCAAGTTGGGCTGGTTTGACAGTGCCAAGTGGCTCCTGCAAACTGACGTCCTGAATCAGGACAGGTGAGTTTGGTTTCTGCGGGAAAAGGCCTGAAGTTTGTCTTCAAACCCTGTGCCCTAATTGGCCGGCTGGCTCCGGGAATTCCATGATATGCAGGATGGTTCCCAGACCCAAGGTGGCACCAGTGCCAAGTCAGGCTGGTTTGACAATGCCATGTGGCTCCTGCAATCTGCCATTCAGAACCGGGGCAGGTGAGTGTTGTTTGTCCGGGTAAAGGGCCGAGGTTTGTGTTCAGGGCCTGTGGCCGGAAGTGGCCGGCTGCCTCCTGAAATTCTGCGATACGCAGGATGGTTTCCAGACCCAAGCTGGCACCACTTGAAAGTCGGGCTGGTTTGAGAGTGCCAAGTGGCTCCTGCAAACTGACGTCCTGAATCAGGACGGGTGAGTTTGGTTTCTGCGGGAAAAGGCCTGAAGTTTGTCTTCAAACCCTGTGCCCTAATTGGCTGGCTGGCTCCTGGAATTCCATAATATGCAGGATGGTTCCCAGACCCAAGGTGGCGCCAGTGCCAAGTCAGGCTGGTTTGACAATGCCATGTGGCTCCTGCAGTCTGCCATTCAGAACCGGGGCAGGTGAGTGTTGTTTTTCCGGGTAAAGGGCCGAGGTTTGTGTTCAGGGCCTGTGGCCGGAAGTGGCCGGCTGCCTCCTGAAATTCTGCGATACGCAGGATGGTTCCCAGACCGAAGCTGGCACCACTTGAAAGTCGGGCTGGTTTGACAGTGCCAAGTGGCTCCTGCAAACTGACGTCCAGAATCAGGACGGGTGAGTTTGGTTTCTGCGGGAAAAGGCCTGAAGTTTGTCTTCAAACCCTGTGCTCTAATTGGCCGGCTGGCTCCCGGAATTCCAGGAAATCAGGATGGTTCCCAGACCCAAGGTGGCACCCCTTCCAAGTCGGGCTGGTTTGACAGTGCCAAGTGGCTCCTGCAAACTGACGTCCAGAATCAGGACGGGTGAGTTTGGTTTCTGCGGGAAAAGGCCTGAAGTTTGTCTTCAAACCCTGTGCCCTAATTGGCTGGCTGGCTCCTGGAATTCCATAATATGCAGGATGGTTCCCAGACCCAAGGTGGCACCACTGCCAAGTCAGGCTGGTTTGACAATGCCATGTGGCTCCTGCAATCTGCCATTCAGAACCGGGGCAGGTGAGTGTTGTTTGTCCGGGTAAAGGGCCGAGGTTTGTGGTCAGGGCCTGTGGCCGGAAGTGGCCGGCTGCCTCCTGAAATTCTGCGATACGCAGGATGGTTTCCAGACCGAAGCTGGCACCACTTGAAAGTCGGGCTGGTTTGACAGTGCCAAGTGGCTCCTGCAAACTGACGTCCAGAATCAGGACGGGTGAGTTTGGTTTCTGCGGGAAAAGGCCTGAAGTTTGTCTTCAAACCCTGTGCCCTAATTGGCCAGCTGGCTCCTGGAATTCCATGATATGCAGGATGGTTCCCAGACCCAAGCTGGCACCGCTTCAAAGTCGCAGTGGTTTAACAGTGCTATGTGGCTCCTGCCATCTGCCCTCCTGAAGCAGGCCCAGTGCTTTTTTTTTTCCAGGGAAAAAGGCCAAGGTTGGTATTCAGGGCCTGTGGCCTGGAGTGCCAGGCTGGCTCCTGGAATTCCATGATATGCAGGATGGTTCCCAGACCCAAGCTGGCCGCAGTCCCAAGTGTGGCTTCTTTGACAGCGCCAAGTGGCTGCTGCAATCTGCCGTCCTGTACCGGGCCAGGTGAGTTTGGTTTGCCAGGGAAAAGGGTCGAGGTTTGTGTCTGGTGGCCTGTGGCTGGAAGTGGCTGGCTGCCTCCTGAAGTTCTGCGATATGCAGGATGGTTCCCAGACCCAAGCTGGCACCACTTCAAAGTTGGGCTGGTTTGACAGTGCCAAGTGGCTGCTGCAACCTGATGTCCAGTACCGGGCCAGGTGAAATTGGTTTGTCTGGGAAAAGGGCCGAGGTTGCTCTTCAAACCCTGTGGCCTAATTTGCCGGCTGGCTCCTGAAATTCCATGATATGCAGGATGGTTCCCAGACCCAAGCAGGCACCAGTGCCAAGGCAGGCTGGTTTAACAGTACCAAGTGGCTCCTGCAATCTCCCATCTAGAACCAGGCCAGGTGAGGTTTTTTTGCCCGGGAAAAGGGCCGAGGTTGGTGTTCACAGCCTGTGGTCTGGAGGGGCAGCCTGGCTCCTGAAATTCCATGATTCGCAGGATTATTCCCAGACCCAAGCTGGCACCACTTGAAAGTTGGGCTGGTTTGACAGTGCCAAGTGGCTCCTGTACCTTGCTGTCCAGTACCGGGCCAGGTGAGTTTGGTTTGTGCGGGAAAAAGGCTGAGGTTTGTCTTCAAACCCTGTGGCCTAATTGGCCGCCTGGCTCCTGGAATTCCATGATATGCAGGATGGTTCCCAGACCCAAGCTGGTCGCAGTCCCAAGTGTGGCTTCTTTGACAGTGCCAAGTGGCTCCTGCAATCTGCCGTCCTGTACCGGGCCAGGTGAGTTTGGTTTGCCAGGGAAAAGGGCCGAGGTTTGTGTCTGGTGGCCTGTGGCTGGAAGTGGCTGGCTGCCTCCTGAAGTTCTGCGATATGCAGGATGGTTCCCAGACCCAAGCTGGCACCACTTCAAAGTCGCACTGGTTTAACAGTGATATGTGGCTCCTGCAATCTGCCCCCCTGAAGCAGGCCCAGTGCTTTTTTTTTTCCCAGGGAAAAGGCCCGAGGTCTGTGTTCGTGGCCTTGTGGCCTGGAGTGGCAGGCTGGCTCCTGAAATTGCATGGCACGCAGGATGGTTCCCCGGCCCAAGCTGGCACCAGTCCCAAGTTTGGCTGCTTTGACAGTGCCAAGGGGCTCCTACATTCTCCCATCTAGAACTAGGCAAGGTGAGGGGTTTCTTTCCCAGGGAAAAGGGCGGAGGTTGGTGTTCACGGCCTGTGGTCAGGAGTGCCAGGCTGGCTCCTGAAATTCCATGATTCGCAGGATTGTTCCCAGACCCAAGCTGGCACCACTTCAAAGTCGGGCTGGTTTGACAGTGCCAAGTGGCTCCTGCAACCTGACGTCCAGAATCAGGACGGATGAGTTTGGTTTGTCCGGGAAAAGGGCTGAAGTTTGTCTTCAAACCCTGTGGCCTAATTGGCCGGCTGGCTCCTGGATTTCCATGATATGCAGGATGGTTCCCAGACCCAAGCTGGCACCACTTGAAAGTCGGGCTGGTTTGACAGTGCCAAGTGGCTCCTGCAAACTGACGTCCAGAATCAGGTCAGGTGACTTTGGTTTCTGCGGGAAAAGGCCTGAAGTTTGTCTTCAAACCCTGTGGCCTAATTGGCCGGCAGGCTTCTGGAATTCCATGATATGCAGGATGGTTCCCAGACCCAGGGTGGCACCACTTCCAAGTCGGGCTGGTTTGACAGTGCCAAGTGGCTCCTGCAACCTGACGTCCAGAATCAGGACGGATGAGTTTGGTTTGTCCGGGAAAAGGGCTGAAGTTTGTCTTCAAACCCTCTGCCCCAATTGGCCGGCTGGCTCCTGGAATTCCATGATATGCAGGATGGTTCCCAGACCCAAGCTGGCACCACTTCAAAGTCGGGCTGGTTTGACAGTGCCAAGTGGCTCCTGAAAACTGACGTCCAGAATCAGGATGGGTGACTTTGGTTTCTGCGGGAAAAGGCCTGAAGTTTGTCTTCAAACCCTGTGCCCTAATTGGCTGGCTGGCTCCTAGAATTCCATAATATGCAGGATGGTTCCCAGACCCAAGGTGGCACCAGTGCCAAGTCAGGCTGGTTTGACAATGCCATGTGGCTCCTGCAATCTGCCATTCAGAACCGGGGCAGGTGAGTGTTGTTTGTCCGGGTAAAGGGCCGAGGATTGTGTTCAGGGCCTGTGGCCGGAAGTGGCCGGCTGCCTCCTGAAATTCTGCGATACGCAGGATGGTTCCCAGACCGAAGCTGGCACCACTTGAAAGTCGGGCTGGTTTGACAGTGCCAAGTGGCTCCTGCAAACTGACGTCCAGAATCAGGACAGGTGAGTGTGGTTTCTGCGGGAAAAGGCCTGAAGTTTGTCTTCAAACCCTGTGGCCTAATTGGCCGGCTGGCTCCTGGAATTCCATGATATGCAGGATGGATCCCAGACCCAAGCTGGCACCACTTCAAAGTCGGGCTGGTTTGACAGTGCCAAGTGGCTCCTGCAAACTGACGTCCAGAATCAGGATGGGTGACTTTGGTTTCTGCAGGAAAAGGCCTGAAGTTTGTCTTCAAACCCTGTGGCCTAATTGGATGGCTGGCTCCTGGAATTCCATGATATGCAGGATGGTTCCCAGACCCAAGCTGGTCGCAGTCCCAAGTGTGGCTTCTTTGACAGTGCCAAGTGGCTCCTGCAATCTGCCGTCCTGTACCGGGCCAGGTGAGTTTGGTTTGCCAGGGAAAAGGGCCGAGGTTTGTGTCTGGTGGCCTGTGGCTGGAAGTGGCTGGCTGCCTCCTGAAGTTCTGCGATATGCAGGATGGTTCCCAGACCCAAGCTGGCACCACTTCAAAGTCGCACTGGTTTAACAGTGATATGTGGCTCCTGCAATCTGCCCCCCTGAAGCAGGCCCAGTGCTTTTTTTTTTCCCAGGGAAAAGGCCCGAGGTCTGTGTTCGTGGCCTTGTGGCCTGGAGTGGCAGGCTGGCTCCTGAAATTGCATGGCACGCAGGATGGTTCCCCGGCCCAAGCTGGCACCAGTCCCAAGTTTGGCTGCTTTGACAGTGCCAAGTGGCTCCTGCAAACTGACGTCCAGAATCCGGATGGGTGACTTTGGTTTCTGCGGGAAAAGGCCTGAAGTTTGTCTTCAAACCCTGTGGCCTAATTGGCCGGCTGGCTCCTGGAATTCCATGATATGCAGGATGGTTCCCAGACCCAAGGTGGCACCAGTGCCAAGTCAGGCTGGTTTGACAATGCCATGTGGCTCCTGCAATCTGCCATTCAGAACCGGGGCAGGTGAGTGTTGTTTGTCCGGGTAAAGGGCCGAGGTTTGTGGTCAGGGCCTGTGGCCGGAAGTGGCCGGCTGCCTCCTGAAATTCTGCGATACGCAGGATGGTTTCCAGACCCAAGCTGGCACCACTTGAAAGTCGGGCTGGTTTGAGAGTGCCATGTGGCTCCTGCAAACTGACGTCCAGAATCAGGACGGGTGAGTTTGGTTTCTGCGGGAAAAGGCCTGAAGTTTGTCTTCACACCCTGTGCCCTAATTGGCTGGCTGGCTCCTGGAATTCCATAATATGCAAGATGGTTCCCAGACCCAAGGTGGCACCAGTGCCAAGTCAGGCTGGTTTGACAATGCCATGTGGCTCCTGCAATCTGCCATTTAGAACCGGGGCAGGTGAGTGTTGTTTGTCCGGGTAAAGGGCCGAGGTTTGTGTTCAGGGCCTGTGGCCAGAAGTGGCCGGATGCCTCCTGAAATTCTGCGATACGCAAGATAGTTCCCAGACCGAAGCTGGCACCACTTGAAAGTCGGGCTGGTTTGACAGTGCCAAGTGGCTCCTGCAAACTGACGTCCAGAATCAGGACGGATGAGTTTGGTTTCTGCGGGAAAAGGCCTGAAGTTTGTCTTCAAACCCTGTGCTCTAATAGGCCGCGTGGCTCCCGGAATTCCATGATATGCAGGATGGTTCCCAGACCCAGGGTGGCACCACTTCCAAGTCGGGCTGGTTTGACAGTGCCAAGTGGCTCCTGCAAACTGACGTCCAGAATCAGGACAGGTGAGTTTGGTTTCTGGAGGAAAAGGCCTGAAGTTTGTCTTCAAACCCTGTGCCCTAATTGGCTGGCTGGCTCCTGGAATTCCATAATATGCAGGATGGTTCCCAGACCCAAGGTGGCACCAGTGCCAAGTCAGGCTGGTTTGACAATGCCATGTGGCTCCTGCAATCTGCCATTCAGAACCGGGGCAGGTGAGTGTTGTTAATCCGGGTAAAGGGCCGAGGTTTGTGGTCAGGGCCTGTGGCCGGAAGTGGCCGGCTGCCTCCTGAAATTCTGCGATACGCAGGATGGTTCCCAGACCGAAGCTGGCACCACATGAAAGTCGGGCTGGTTTGACAGTGCCTAGTGGCTCCTGCAAACTGACGTCCAGAATCAGGATGGGTGAGTTTGGTTTCTGCGGGAAAAGGCCTGAAGTTTGTCTTCAAACCCCGTGCTCTAATTGGCCGGGTGGCTCCCGGAATTCCACAATATGCAGGATGGTTCCCAGACCCAAGATGGCATCACTTCCAAGTCGGGCTGGTTTGACAGTGCCAAGTGGCTCCTGCAAACTGACGTCCAGAATCCGGATGGGTGACTTTGGTTTCTGCGGGAAAAGGCCTGAAGTTTGTCTTCAAACCCTGTGGCCTAATTGGCCGGCTGGCTCCTGGAATTCCATGATATGCAGGATGGTTCCCAGACCCAAGGTGGCACCAGTGCCAAGTCAGGCTGGTTTGACAATGCCATGTGGCTCCTGCAATCTGCCATTCAGAACCGGGGCAGGTGAGTGTTGTTTGTCCGGGTAAAGGGCCGAGGTTTGTGTTCAGGGCCTGTGGCCGGAAGTGGCCGGCTGCCTCCTGAAATTCTGCGATACGCAGGATGGTTTCCAGACCCAAGCTGGCACCACTTGAAAGTCGGGCTGGTTTGAGAGTGCCAAGTGGCTCCTGCAAACTGACGTCCTGAATCAGGACAGGTGAGTTTGGTTTCTGCGGGAAAAGGCCTGAAGTTTGTCTTCAAACCCTGTGCCCTAATTGGCTGGCTGGCTCCTAGAATTCCATAATATGCAGGATGGTTCCCAGACCCAAGGTGGCACCAGTGCCAAGTCAGGCTGGTTTGACAATGCCATGTGGCTCCTGCAATCTGCCATTCAGAACCGGGGCAGGTGAGTGTTGTTTGTCCGGGTAAAGGGCCGAGGATTGTGTTCAGGGCCTGTGGCCGGAAGTGGCCGGCTGCCTCCTGAAATTCTGCGATACGCAGGATGGTTCCCAGACCGAAGCTGGCACCACTTGAAAGTCGGGCTGGTTTGACAGTGCCAAGTGGCTCCTGCAAACTGACGTCCAGAATCAGGACGGGTGAGTTTGGTTTCTGCGGGAAAAGGCCTGAAGTTTGTCTTCAAACCCTGTGCTCTAATTGGCCGGCTGGCTCCCGGAATTCCAGGAAATGCAGGATGGTTCCCAGACCCAAGGTGGCACCACTTCCAAGTCGGGCTGGTTTGACAGTGCCAAGTGGCTCCTGCAAACTGACGTCCAGAATCAGGACAGGTGAGTGTGGTTTCTGCGGGAAAAGGCCTGAAGTTTGTCTTCAAACCCTGTGGCCTAATTGGCCGGCTGGCTCCTGGAATTCCATGATATGCAGGATGGATCCCAGACCCAAGCTGGCACCACTTCAAAGTCGGGCTGGTTTGACAGTGCCAAGTGGCTCCTGCAAACTGACGTCCAGAATCAGGATGGGTGACTTTGGTTTCTGCAGGAAAAGGCCTGAAGTTTGTCTTCAAACCCTGTGCCCTAATTGGCCAGCTGGCTCCTGGAATTCCATGATATGCAGGATGGTTCCCAGACCCAAGCTGGCACCGCTTCAAAGTCGCAGTGGTTTAACAGTGCTATGTGGCTCCTGCCATCTGCCCTCCTGAAGCAGGCCCAGTGCTTTTTTTTTTCCAGGGAAAAAGGCCAAGGTTGGTGTTCAGGGCCTGTGGCCTGGAGTGCCAGGCTGGCTCCTGGAATTCCATGATATGCAGGATGGTTCCCAGACCCAAGCTGGCCGCAGTCCCAAGTGTGGCTTCTTTGACAGTGCCAAGTGGCTGCTGCAATCTGCCGTCCTGTACCGGGCCAGGTGAGTTTGGTTTGCCAGGGAAAAGGGTCGAGGTTTGTGTCTGGTGGCCTGTGGCTGGAAGTGGCTGGCTGCCTCCTGAAGTTCTGCGATATGCAGGATGGTTCCCAGACCCAAGCTGGCACCACTTCAAAGTTGGGCTGGTTTGACAGTGCCAAGTGGCTGCTGCAACCTGATGTCCAGTACCGGGCCAGGTGAAATTGGTTTGTCTGGGAAAAGGGCCGAGGTTGCTCTTCAAACCCTGTGGCCTAATTTGCCGGCTGGCTCCTGAAATTCCATGATATGCAGGATGGTTCCCAGACCCAAGCAGGCACCAGTGCCAAGGCAGGCTGGTTTAACAGTACCAAGTGGCTCCTGCAATCTCCCATCTAGAACCAGGCCAGGTGAGGTTTTTTGCCAGGGAAAAGGGCCGAGGTTGGTGTTCACAGCCTGTGGTCTGGAGGGGCAGCCTGGCTCCTGAAATTCCATGATTCGCAGGATTATTCCCAGACCCAAGCTGGCACCACTTGAAAGTTGGGCTGGTTTGACAGTGCCAAGTGGCTCCTGTACCTTGCTGTCCAGTACCGGGCCAGGTGAGTTTGGTTTGTGCGGGAAAAAGGCTGAGGTTTGTCTTCAAACCCTGTGGCCTAATTGGCCGCCTGGCTCCTGGAATTCCATGATATGCAGGATGGTTCCCAGACCCAAGCTGGTCGCAGTCCCAAGTGTGGCTTCTTTGACAGTGCCAAGTGGCTCCTGCAATCTGCCGTCCTGTACCGGGCCAGGTGAGTTTGGTTTGCCAGGGAAAAGGGCCGAGGTTTGTGTCTGGTGGCCTGTGGCTGGAAGTGGCTGGCTGCCTCCTGAAGTTCTGCGATATGCAGGATGGTTCCCAGACCCAAGCTGGCACCACTTCAAAGTCGCACTGGTTTAACAGTGATATGTGGCTCCTGCAATCTGCCCCCCTGAAGCAGGCCCAGTGCTTTTTTTTTTCCCAGGGAAAAGGCCCGAGGTCTGTGTTCGTGGCCTTGTGGCCTGGAGTGGCAGGCTGGCTCCTGAAATTGCATGGCACGCAGGATGGTTCCCCGGCCCAAGCTGGCACCAGTCCCAAGTTTGGCTGCTTTGACAGTGCCAAGGGGCTCCTACATTCTCCCATCTAGAACTAGGCAAGGTGAGGGGTTTTTTTCCCAGGGAAAAGGGCGGAGGTTGGTGTTCACGGCCTGTGGTCAGGAGTGCCAGGCTGGCTCCGGAAATTCCATGATTCGCAGGATTGTTCCCAGACCCAAGCTGGCACCACTTCAAAGTCGGGCTGGTTTGACAGTGCCAAGTGGCTCCTGCAAGCTGACGTCCAGAATCAGGACGGATGAGTTTGGTTTGTCCGGGAAAAGGCCTGAAGTTTGTCTTCAAACCCTGTGGCCTAATTGGCCGGCTGGCTCCTGGATTTCCATGATATGCAGGATGGTTCCCAGACCCAAGCTGGCACCACTTCAAAGTCGGGCTGGTTTGACAGTGCCAAGTTGCTCCTGCAAACTGACGTCCAGAATCAGGATGGGTGACTTTGGTTTCTGCGGGAAAAGGCCTGAAGTTTGTCTTCAAACCCTGTGCCCCAATTGGCCGGCTGGCTTCTGGAATTCCATGATATGCAGGATGGTTCCCAGACCCAAGCCGGCACCACTTCAAAGTCGGGCTGGTTTGACAGTGCCAAGTGGCTCCTGCAACCTGACGTCCAGAATCAGGATGGATGAGTTTGGTTTGTCCGGGAAAAGGGCTGAAGTTTGTCTTCAAACCCTCTGCCCCAATTGGCCGGCTGGCTCCTGGAATTCCATGATATGCAGGATGGTTCCCAGACCAAAGCTGGCACCACTTCAAAGTCGGGCTGGTTTGACAGTGCCAAGTGGCTCCTGCAAACTGACGTCCAGAATCAGGCTGGGTGACTTTGGTTTCTGCGGGAAAAGGCCTGAAGTTTGTCTTCAAACCCTGTGCCCTAATTGGCCAGCTGGCTCCTGGAATTCCATGATATGCAGGATGGTTCCCAGACCCAAGCTGGCACCGCTTCAAAGTCGCAGTGGCTTAACAGTGCTATGTGGCTCCTGCCATCTGCCCTCCTGAAGCAGGCCCAGTGCTTTTTTTTTTCCAGGGAAAAAGGCCAAGGTTGGTGTTCAGGGCCTGTGGCCTGGAGTGCCAGGCTGGCTCCTGGAATTCCATGATATGCAGGATGGTTCCCAGACCCAAGCTGGCCGCAGTCCCAAGTGTGGCTTCTTTGACAGTGCCAAGTGGCTGCTGCAATCTGCCGTCCTGTACCGGGCCAGGTGAGTTTGGTTTGCCAGGGAAAAGGGTCGAGGTTTGTGTCTGGTGGCCTGTGGCTGGAAGTGGCTGGCTGCCTCCTGAAGTTCTGCGATATGCAGGATGGTTCCCAGACCCAAGCTGGCACCACTTCAAAGTTGGGCTGGTTTGACAGTGCCAAGTGGCTGCTGCAACCTGATGTCCAGTACCGGGCCAGGTGAAATTGGTTTGTCTGGGAAAAGGGCCGAGGTTGCTCTTCAAACCCTGTGGCCTAATTTGCCGGCTGGCTCCTGAAATTCCATGATATGCAGGATGGTTCCCAGACCCAAGCAGGCACCAGTGCCAAGGCAGGCTGGTTTAACAGTACCAAGTGGCTCCTGCAATCTCCCATCTAGAACCAGGCCAGGTGAGGTTTTTTGCCAGGGAAAAGGGCCGAGGTTGGTGTTCACAGCCTGTGGTCTGGAGGGGCAGCCTGGCTCCTGAAATTCCATGATTCGCAGGATTATTCCCAGACCCAAGCTGGCACCACTTGAAAGTTGGGCTGGTTTGACAGTGCCAAGTGGCTCCTGTACCTTGCTGTCCAGTACCGGGCCAGGTGAGTTTGGTTTGTGCGGGAAAAAGGCTGAGGTTTGTCTTCAAACCCTGTGGCCTAATTGGCCGCCTGGCTCCTGGAATTCCATGATATGCAGGATGGTTCCCAGACCCAAGCTGGTCGCAGTCCCAAGTGTGGCTTCTTTGACAGTGCCAAGTGGCTCCTGCAATCTGCCGTCCTGTACCGGGCCAGGTGAGTTTGGTTTGCCAGGGAAAAGGGCCGAGGTTTGTGTCTGGTGGCCTGTGGCTGGAAGTGGCTGGCTGCCTCCTGAAGTTCTGCGATATGCAGGATGGTTCCCAGACCCAAGCTGGCACCACTTCAAAGTCGCACTGGTTTAACAGTGATATGTGGCTCCTGCAATCTGCCCCCCTGAAGCAGGCCCAGTGCTTTTTTTTTTCCCAGGGAAAAGGCCCGAGGTCTGTGTTCGTGGCCTTGTGGCCTGGAGTGGCAGGCTGGCTCCTGAAATTGCATGGCACGCAGGATGGTTCCCCGGCCCAAGCTGGCACCAGTCCCAAGTTTGGCTGCTTTGACAGTGCCAAGGGGCTCCTACATTCTCCCATCTAGAACTAGGCAAGGTGAGGGGTTTTTTTCCCAGGGAAAAGGGCGGAGGTTGGTGTTCACGGCCTGTGGTCAGGAGTGCCAGGCTGGCTCCGGAAATTCCATGATTCGCAGGATTGTTCCCAGACCCAAGCTGGCACCACTTCAAAGTCGGGCTGGTTTGACAGTGCCAAGTGGCTCCTGCAAGCTGACGTCCAGAATCAGGACGGATGAGTTTGGTTTGTCCGGGAAGAGGCCTGAAGTTTGTCTTCAAACCCTGTGGCCTAATTGGCCGGCTGGCTCCTGGATTTCCATGATATGCAGGATGGTTCCCAGACCCAAGCTGGCACCACTTCAAAGTCGGTCTGGTTTGACAGTGCCAAGTTGCTCCTGCAAACTGACGTCCAGAATCAGGATGGGTGACTTTGGTTTCTGCGGGAAAAGGCCTGAAGTTTGTCTTCAAACCCTGTGCCCCAATTGGCCGGCTGGCTTCTGGAATTCCATGATATGCAGGATGGTTCCCAGACCCAAGCCGGCACCACTTCAAAGTCGGGCTGGTTTGACAGTGCCAAGTGGCTCCTGCAACCTGACGTCCAGAATCAGGATGGATGAGTTTGGTTTGTCCGGGAAAAGGGCTGAAGTTTGTCTTCAAACCCTCTGCCCCAATTGGCCGGCTGGCTCCTGGAATTCCATGATATGCAGGATGGTTCCCAGACCAAAGCTGGCACCACTTCAAAGTCGGGCTGGTTTGACAGTGCCAAGTGGCTCCTGCAAACTGACGTCCAGAACCGGGACCGTGAGTTTAGTTTCTGCGGGAAAAGGCCTGAAGTTTGTCTTCAAACCCTGTGGCCTAATTGGCCGGCTGGCTCCTGGAATTCCATGATATGCAGGATGGTTCCCAGACCCAAGCTGGCACCACTTCAAAGTCGGGCTGGTTTGACAGTGCCAAGTGGCTCCTGCAAACTGACGTCCAGAATCAGGATGGGTGACTTTGGTTTCTGCGGGAAAAGGCCTGAAGTTTGTCTTCAAACCCTGTGGCCTAATTGGACGGCTGGCTCCTGGAATTCCATGATATGCAGGATGGTTCCCAGACCCAAGCTGGCACCACTTCAAAGTCGGGCTGGTTTGACAGTGCCAAGTGGCTCCTGCAAACTGACGTCCAGAATCAGGATGGGTGACTTTGGTTTCTGCGGGAAAAGGCCTGAAGTTTGTCTTCAAACCCTGTGCCCCAATTGGCCGGCTGGCTCCTGGAATTCCATGATATGCAGGATGGTTCCCAGACCCAAGCTGGCACCACTTCAAAGTCGGGCTGGTTTGACAGTGCCAAGTGGCTCCTGCAAACTGACGTCCAGAATCAGGATGGGTGAGTTTAGTTTCTGCGGGAAAAGGCCTGAAGTTTGTCTTCAAACCTCGTGCCCTAATTGGCTGGCTGGCTCCTGGAATTCCATAATATGCAGGATGGTTCCCAGACCCAAGGTGGCACCAGTGCCAAGTCAGGCTGGTTTGACAATGCCATGTGACTCCTGCAATCTGCCATTCAGAACCGGGGCAGGTGAGTGTTGTTTGTCCGGGTAAAGGGCCGAGGTTTGTGTTCAGGGCCTGTGGCCAGAAGTGGCCAGGTGCCTCCTGAAATTCTGCGATACGCAGGATGGTTCCCAGACCCAAGCTGGCACCACTTCCAAGTCGGGCTGGTTTGACAGTGCCAAGTGGCTCCTGCAAACTGACGTCCAGAATCAGGACAGGTGAGTTTGGTTTCTGCGGGAAAAGGCCTGAAGTTTGTCTTCAAACCCTGTGCCCTAATTGGCTGGCTGGCTCCTGGAATTCCATAATATGCAGGATGGTTCCCAGACCCAAGGTGGCACCAGTGCCAAGTCAGGCTGGTTTGACAATGCCATGTGGCTCCTGCAATCTGCCATTCAGAACCGGGGCAGGTGAGTGTTGTTAATCCGGGTAAAGGGCCGAGGTTTGTGGTCAGGGCCTGTGGCCGGAAGTGGCCGGCTGCCTCCTGAAATTCTGCGATACGCAGGATGGTTCCCAGACCGAAGGATGCACCACTTGAAAGTTGGGCTGGTTTGACAGTGCCTAGTGGCTCCTGCAAACTGACGTCCAGAATCAGGACAGGTGAGTTTGGTTTCTGCGGGAAAAGGCCTGAAGTTTGTCTTCAAACCCCGTGCTCTAATTGGCCGGGTGGCTCCCGGAATTCCACAATATGCAGGATGGTTCCCAGACCCAAGCTGGCACCACTTCCAAGTCGGGCTGGTTTGACAGTGCCAAGTGGCTCCTGCAAACTGGCGTCCAGAATCCGGACAGGTGAGTTTGGTTTCTGCGGGAAAAGGCCTGAAGTTTGTCTTCAAACCCTGTGCCCTAATTGGCCGGCTGGCTCCTGGAATTCCATGATATGCAGGTTGGTTCCCAGACCCAAGGTGGCACCAGTGCCAAGTCAGGCTGGTTTGACAATGCCATGTGGCTCCTGCAATCTGCCATTCAGAACCGGGGCAGGTGAGTGTTGTTTGTCCGGGTAAAGGGCCGAGGTTTGTGTTCAGGGCCTGTGGCCGGAAGTGACCGGCTGCCTCCTGAAATTCTGCGATACGCAGGAT
Organism: Calcarius lapponicus; assembly: GCA_039654755.1. Taxonomy (NCBI): domain Eukaryota; kingdom Metazoa; phylum Chordata; class Aves; order Passeriformes; family Fringillidae; genus Calcarius; species Calcarius lapponicus. The sequence continues at coordinate 81,774 of JBBFKN010000098.1, read as the reverse complement.
GGTTTCCAGACCCAAGCTGGCACCACTTGAAAGTCGGGCTGGTTTGACAGTGCCAAGTGGCTCCTGCAAACTGACATCCTGAATCAGGACAGGTGAGTTTGGTTTCTGCGGGAAAAGGCCTGAAGTTTGTCTTCAAACCCTGTGCCCTAATTGGCTGGCTGGCTCCTGGAATTCCATAATATGCAGGATGGTTCCCAGACCCAAGGTGGCACCAGTGCCAAGTCAGGCTGGTTTGACAATGCCATGTGGCTCCTGCAATCTGCCATTCAGAACCGGGGCAGGTGAGTGTTGTTTGTCCGGGTAAAGGGCCGAGGTTTGTGGTCAGGGCCTGTGGCCGGAAGTGGCCGGCTGCCTCCTGAAATTCTGCGATACGCAGGATGGTTCCCAGACCGAAGCTGGCACCACTTGAAAGTCGGGCTGGTTTGACAGTGCCAAGTGGCTCCTGCAAACTGACGTCCAGAATCAGGACGGGTGAGTTTGGTTTCTGCGGGAAAAGGCCTGAAGTTTGTCTTCAAACCCTGTGCTCTAATTGGCCGGCTGGCTCCCGGAATTCCAGGAAATGCAGGATGGTTCCCAGACCCAAGGTGGCACCACTTCCAAGTCGGGCTGGTTTGACAGTGCCAAGTGGCTCCTGCAAACTGACGTCCAGAATCAGGACAGGTGAGTTTGGTTTCTGCGGGAAAAGGCCTGAAGTTTGTCTTCAAACCCCGTGCCCTAATTGGCTGGCTGGCTCCTGGAATTCCATAATATGCAGGATGGTTCCCAGACCCAAGGTGGCACCAGTGCCAAGTCAGGCTGGTTTGACAATGCCATGTGGCTCCTGCAATCTGCCATTCAGAACCGGGGCAGGTGAGTGTTGTTTGTCCGGGTAAAGGGCCGAGGTTTGTGTTCAGGGCCTGTGGCTGGAAGTGGCCGGCTGCCTCCTGAAATTCTGCGATACGCAGGATGGTTTCCAGACCGAAGCTGGCACCACTTGAAAGTCGGGCTGGTTTGACAGTGCCAAGTGGCTCCTGCAAACTGACGTCCAGAATCAGGACAGGTGAGTTTGGTTTCTGCGGGAAAAGGCCTGAAGTTTGTCTTCAAACCCCGTGCCCTAATTGGCTGGCTGGCTCCTGGAATTCCATAATATGCAGGATGGTTCCCAGACCCAAGGTGGCACCAGTGCCAAGTCAGGCTGGTTTGACAATGCCATGTGGCTCCTGCAATCTGCCATTCAGAACCGGGGCAGGTGAGTGTTGTTTGTCCGGGTAAAGGGCCGAGGTTTGTGTTCAGGGCCTGTGGCCAGAAGTGGCCGGCTGCCTCCTGAAATTCTGCGATACGCAGGATGGTTCCCAGACCGAAGTTGGCACCACTTGAAAGTCGGGCTGGTTTGACAGTGCCAAGTGGCTCCTGCAAACTGACGTCCAGAATCAGGACGGGTGAGTTTGGTTTCTGCGGGAAAAGGCCTGAAGTTTGTCTTCAAACCCTGTGCTCTAATTGGCCACGTGGCTCCCGGATTTCCATGATATGCAGGATGGTTCCCAGACCCAAAGTGGCACCACTTCCAAGTCGGGCTGGTTTGACAGTGCCAAGTGGCTCCTGCAAACTGATGTCCAGAATCAGGACAGGTGAGTTTGGTTTCTGCGGGAAAGGCCTGAAGTTTGTCTTCAAACCCTGTGCCCTAATTGGCTGGCTGGCTCCTGGAATTCCATGATATGCAGGATGGTTCCCAGACCCAAGGTGGCACCAGTGCCAAGTCAGGCTGGTTTGACAATGCCATGTGGCTCCTGCAATCTGCCATTCAGAACCGGGGCAGGTGAGTGTTGTTTTTCCGGGTAAAGGGCCGAGGTTTGTGTTCAGGGCCTGTGGCCGGAAGTGGCCGGCTGCCTCCTGAAATTCTGCGATACGCAGGATGGTTCCCAGACCGAAGCTGGCACCACTTGAAAGTCGGGCTGGTTTGACAGTGCCAAGTGGCTCCTGCAAACTGACGTCCAGAATCAGGACGGGTGAGTTTGGTTTCTGCGGGAAAAGGCCTGAAGTTTGTCTTCAAACCCTGTGTTCTAATTGGCCGCGTGGCTCCCGGAATTCCATGATATGCAGGATGGTTCCCAGACCCAGGGTGGCACCACTTCCAAGTCGGGCTGGTTTGACAGTGCCAAGTGGCTCCTGCAAACTGACGTCCAGAATCAGGACAGGTGAGTTTGGTTTCGGCGGGAAAAGGCCTGAAGTTTGTCTTCAAACCCTGTGGCCTAATTGGCCTGCTGGCTCCTGGAATTCCATGATATGCAGGATGGTTCCCAGACCAAAGCTGGCACCACTTCAAAGTCGGGCTGGTTTGACAGTGCCAAGTGGCTCCTGCAAACTGACGTCCAGAATCAGGATGGGTGACATTGGTTTCTGCAGGAAAAGGCCTGAAGTTCGTCTTCAAACCCTGTGGCCTAATTGGATGGCTGGCTCCTGGAATTCCATGATATGCAGGATGGTTCCCAGACCCAAGCTGGCACCACTTCAAAGTCGGGCTGGTTTGACAGTGCCAAGTGGCTCCTGCAAACTGACGTCCAGAATCCGGATGGGTGACTTTGGTTTCTGCGGGAAAAGGCCTGAAGTTTGTCTTCAAACCCTGTGCCCTAATTGGCCAGCTGGCTCCTGGAATTCCATGATATGCAGGATGGTTCCCAGACCCAAGCTGGCACCGCTTCAAAGTCGCAGTGGTTTAACAGTGCTATGTGGCTCCTGCCATCTGCCCTCCTGAAGCAGGCCCAGTGCTTTTTTTTTTCCAGGGAAAAAGGCCAAGGTTGGTGTTCAGGGCCTGTGGCCTGGAGTGCCAGGCTGGCTCCTGGAATTCCATGATATGCAGGATGGTTCCCAGACCCAAGCTGGCCGCAGTCCCAAGTGTGGCTTATTTGACAGTGCCAAGTGGCTGCTGCAATCTGCTGTCCTGTACCGGGCCAGGTGAGTTTGGTTTGCCAGGGAAAAGGGTCGAGGTTTGTGTCTGGTGGCCTGTGGCTGGAAGTGGCTGGCTGCCTCCTGAAGTTCTGCGATATGCAGGATGGTTCCCAGACCCAAGCTGGCACCACTTCAAAGTTGGGCTGGTTTGACAGTGCCAAGTGGCTGCTGCAACCTGATGTCCAGTACCGGGCCAGGTGAAATTGGTTTGTCTGGGAAAAGGGCCGAGGTTGCTCTTCAAACCCTGTGGCCTAATTTGCCGGCTGGCTCCTGAAATTCCATGATATGCAGGATGGTTCCCAGACCCAAGCAGGCACCAGTGCCAAGGCAGGCTGGTTTAACAGTACCAAGTGGCTCCTGCAATCTCCCATCTAGAACCAGGCCAGGTGAGGTTTTTTTGCCAGGGAAAAGGGCCGAGGTTGGTGTTCACAGCCTGTGGTCTGGAGGGGCAGCCTGGCTCCTGGAATTCCACGATATGCAGGATGGTTCCCAGACCCAAGCTGGCACCGCTTCAAAGTCGCAGTGGTTTAACAGTGCTATGTGGCTCCTGCCATCTGCCCTCCTGAAGCAGGCCCAGTGCTTTTTTTTTTCCAGGGAAAAAGGCCAAGGTTGGTGTTCAGGGCCTGTGGTCAGGAGTGCCAGGCTGGCTCCTGAAATTCCATGATTCGCAGGATTGTTCCCAGACCCAAGCTGGCACCACTTCAAAGTCGGGCTGGTTTGACAGTGCCTAGTGGCTCCTGCAAACTGACGTCCAGAATCAGGACAGGTGAGTTTGGTTTCTGCGGGAAAAGGCCTGAAGTTTGTCTTCAAACCCCTTGCTCTAATTGGCCGGGTGGCTCCCGGAATTCCACAATATGCAGGATGGTTCCCAGACCCAAGATGGCACCACTTCCAAGTCGGGCTGGTTTGACAGTGCCAAGTGGCTCCTGCAAACTGACGTCCAGAATCCGGATGGGTGACTTTGGTTTCTGCGGGAAAAGGCCTGAAGTTTGTCTTCAAACCCTGTGCCCTAATTGGCCGGCTGGCTCCTGGAATTCCATGATATGCAGGATGGTTCCCAGACCCAAGGTGGCACCAGTGCCAAGTCAGGCTGGTTTGACAATGCCATGTGGCTCCTGCAATCTGCCATTCAGAACCGGGGCAGGTGAGTGTTGTTTGTCCGGGTAAAGGGCCGAGGTTTGTGGTCAGGGCCTGTGGCCGGAAGTGGCCGGCTGCCTCCTGAAATTCTGCGATACGCAGGATGGTTCCCAGACCGAAGCTGGCACCACTTGAAAGTCGGGCTGGTTTGAGAGTGCCAAGTGGCTCCTGCAAACTGACGTCCAGAATCAGGACAGGTGAGTTTGGTTTCTGCGGGAAAAGGCCTGAAGTTTGTCTTCAAACCCTGTGCTCTAATTGGCCGGCTGGCTCCCGGAATTCCAGGAAATGCAGGATGGTTCCCAGACCCAAGGTGGCACCACTTCCAAGTCGGGCTGGTTTGACAGTGCCAAGTGGCTCCTGCAAACTGACGTCCAGAATCAGGACGGGTGAGTTTGGTTTCTGCGGGAAAAGGCCTGAAGTTTGTCTTCAAACCCTGTGCCCTAATTGGCTGGCTGGCTCCTGGAATTCCATAATATGCAGGATGGTTCCCAGACCCAAGGTGGCACCAGTGCCAAGTCAGGCTGGTTTGACAATGCCATGTGGCTCCTGCAATCTGCCATTCAGAACCGGGGCAGGTGAGTGTTGTTTGTCCGGGTAAAGGGCCGAGGTTTGTGTTCAGGGCCTGTGGCCGGAAGTGGCCGGCTGCCTCCTGAAATTCTGCGATACGCAGGATGTTTTCCAGACCGAAGCTGGCACCACTTGAAAGTCGGGCTGGTTTGACAGTGCCAAGTGGCTCCTGCAAACTGATGTCCAGAATAAGGACAGGTAAGTTTGGTTTCTGCGGGAAAAGGCCTGAAGTTTGTCTTCAAACCCCGTGCCTTAATTGGCCGCGTGGCTCCCGGAATTCCATGATATGCAGGATGGTTCCCAGACCCAAGGTGGCACCACTTCCAAGTCGGGCTGGTTTGACAGTGCCAAGTGGCTCCTGCAAACTGACGTCCAGAATCAGGACAGGTGAGTTTGGTTTCTGCGGGAAAAGGCCTGAAGTTTGTCTTCAAACCCTGTGGCCTAATTGGCCGGCTGGATCCTGGAATTCCATGATATGCAGGATGGTTCCCAGACCCAAGCTGGCACCACTTGAAAGTCGGGCTGGTTTGACAGTGCCAAGTGGCTCCTGCAAACTGACGTCCAGAATCAGGATGGGTGACTTTGGTTTCTGCAGGAAAAGGCCTGAAGTTTGTCTTCAAACCCTGTGGCCTAATTGGATGGCTGGCTCCTGGAATTCCATGATATGCAGGATGGTCCCCAGACCCAAGCTGGCACCACTTCAAAGTCGGGCTGGTTTGACAGTGCCAAGTGGCTCCTGCAAACTGTCGTCCAGAATCAGGATGGGTGACTTTGGTTTCTGCGGGAAAAGGCCTGAAGTTTGTCTTCAAACCCTGTGCCCTAATTGGCCAGCTGGCTCCTGGAATTCCATGATATGCAGGATGGTTCCCAGACCCAAGCTGGCACCGCTTCAAAGTCGCAGTGGTTTAACAGTGCTATGTGGCTCCTGCCATCTGCCCTCCTGAAGCAGGCCCAGTGCTTTTTTTTTTCCAGGGAAAAAGGCCAAGGTTGGTGTTCAGGGCCTGTGGCCTGGAGTGCCAGGCTGGCTCCTGGAATTCCATGATATGCAGGATGGTTCCCAGACCCAAGCTGGCCGCAGTCCCAAGTGTGGCTTCTTTGACAGTGCCAAGTGGCTGCTGCAATCTGCCGTCCTGTACCGGGCCAGGTGAGTTTGGTTTGCCAGGGAAAAGGGTCGAGGTTTGTGTCTGGTGGCCTGTGGCTGGAAGTGGCTGGCTGCCTCCTGAAGTTCTGCGATATGCAGGATGGTTCCCAGACCCAAGCTGGCACCACTTCAAAGTTGGGCTGGTTTGACAGTGCCAAGTGGCTGCTGCAACCTGATGTCCAGTACCGGGCCAGGTGAAATTGGTTTGTCTGGGAAAAGGGCCGAGGTTGCTCTTCAAACCCTGTGGCCTAATTTGCCGGCTGGCTCCTGAAATTCCATGATATGCAGGATGGTTCCCAGACCCAAGCAGGCACCAGTGCCAAGGCAGGCTGGTTTAACAGTACCAAGTGGCTCCTGCAATCTCCCATCTAGAACCAGGCCAGGTGAGGTTTTTTTGCCAGGGAAAAGGGCCGAGGTTGGTGTTCACAGCCTGTGGTCTGGAGGGGCAGCCTGGCTCCTGAAATTCCATGATTCGCAGGATTATTCCCAGACCCAAGCTGGCACCACTTGAAAGTTGGGCTGGTTTGACAGTGCCAAGTGGCTCCTGTACCTTGCTGTCCAGTACCGGGCCAGGTGAGTTTGGTTTGTGCGGGAAAAAGGCTGAGGTTTGTCTTCAAACCCTGTGGCCTAATTGGCCGGCTGGCTCCTGGAATTCCATGATATGCAGGATGGTTCCCAGACCCAAGCTGGTCGCAGTCCCAAGTGTGGCTTCTTTGACAGTGCCAAGTGGCTCCTGCAATCTGCCGTCCTGTACCGGGCCAGGTGAGTTTGGTTTGCCAGGGAAAAGGGCCGAGGTTTGTGTCTGGTGGCCTGTGGCTGGAAGTGGCTGGCTGCCTCCTGAAGTTCTGCGATATGCAGGATGGTTCCCAGACCCAAGCTGGCACCACTTCAAAGTCGCACTGGTTTAACAGTGATATGTGGCTCCTGCAATCTGCCCCCCTGAAGCAGGCCCAGTGCTTTTTTTTTTCCCAGGGAAAAGGCCCGAGGTCTGTGTTCGTGGCCTTGTGGCCTGGAGTGGCAGGCTGGCTCCTGAAATTGCATGGCACGCAGGATGGTTCCCCGGCCCAAGCTGGCACCAGTCCCAAGTTTGGCTGCTTTGACAGTGCCAAGGGGCTCCTACATTCTCCCATCTAGAACTAGGCAAGGTGAGGGGTTTCTTTCCCAGGGAAAAGGGCGGAGGTTGGTGTTCACGGCCTGTGGTCAGGAGTGCCAGGCTGGCTCCTGAAATTCCATGATTCGCAGGATTGTTTCCAGACCGAGGCTGGCACAACTTGAAAGTCGGTCTGGTTTGAGAGTGCCAAGTGGCTCCTGCAAACTGACGTCCAGAATCAGGACAGGTGAGTTTGGTTTCTGCGGGAAAAGGCCTGAAGTTTGTCTTCACACCCCGTGCCTTAATTGGCTGGCTGGCTCCTAGAATTCCATAATATGCAGGATGGTTCCCAGACCCAAGGTGGCACCAGTGCCAAGTCAGGCTGGTTTGACAATGCCATGTGGCTCCTGCAATCTGCCATTCAGAACCGGGGCAGGTGAGTGTTGTTTGTCCTGGTAAAGGGCCGAGGTTTGTGTTCAGGGCCTGTGGCCAGAAGTGGCCGGCTGCCTCCTGAAATTCTGCCATACGCAGGATGGTTCCCAGACCGAAGTTGGCACCACTTGAAAGTCGGGCTGGTTTGACAGTGCCAAGTGGCTCCTGCAAACTGACGTCCAGAATCAGGACGGGTGAGTTTGGTTTCTGCGGGAAAAGGCCTGAAGTTTGTCTTCAAACCCTGTGCTCTAATTGGCCACGTGGCTCCCGGAATTCCATGATATGCAGGATGGTTCCCAGACCCAAGGTGGCACCACTTCCATGTCGGGCTGGTTTGACAGTGCTAAGTGGCTCCTGTAAACTGACGTCCAGAATCAGGACAGGTGAGTTTGGTTTCTGCGGGAAAAGGCCTGAAGTTTGTCTTCAAACCCTGTGCCCTAATTGGCTGGCTGGCTCCTGGAATTCCATAATATGCAGGATGGTTCCCAGACCCAAGGTGGCACCAGTGCCAAGTCAGGCTGGTTTGACAATGCCATGTGGCTCCTGCAATCTGCAATTCAGAACCGGGGCAGGTGAGTGTTGTTTGTCCGGGTAAAGGGCCGAGGTTTGTGTTCAGGGCCTGTGGCCGGAAGTGGCCGGCTGCCTCCTGAAATTCTGCGATACGCAGGATGGTTCCCAGACCGAAGCTGGCACCACTTGAAAGTCGGGCTGGTTTGAGAGTGCCAAGTGGCTCCTGCAAACTGACGTCCAGAATCAGGACAGGTGAGTTTGGTTTCTGCAGGAAAAGGCCTGAAGTTTGTCTTCAAACCCTGTGCTCTAATTGGCCGGCTGGCTCCCGGAATTCCAGGAAATGCAGGATGGTTCCCAGACCCAAGCTGGCACCACTTCCAAGTCGGGCTGGTTTGACAGTGCCAAGTGGCTCCTGCAAACTGACGTCCAGAATCAGGACGGGTGAGTTTGGTTTCTGCGGGAAAAGGCCTGAAGTTTGTCTTCAAACCCCGTGCCCTAATTGGCTGGCTGGCTCCTGGAATTCCATAATATGCAGGATGGTTCCCAGACCCAAGGTGGCACCAGTGCCAAGTCAGGCTGGTTTGACAATGCCATGTGGCTCCTGCAATCTGCCATTCAGAACCGGGGCAGGTGAGTGTTGTTTGTCCGGGTAAAGGGCCGAGGTTTGTGTTCAGGGCCTGTGGCCAGAAGTGGCCGGCTGCCTCCTGAAATTCTGCGATATGCAGGATAGTTCCCAGACCGAAGCTGGCACCACTTGAAAGTCGGGCTGGTTTGACAGTGCCAAGTGGCTCCTGCAAACTGACGTCCAGAATCAGGATGGGTGACATTGGTTTCTGCAGGAAAAGGCCTGAAGTTCGTCTTCAAACCCTGTGGCCTAATTGGATGGCTGGCTCCTGGAATTCCAGGAAATGCAGGATGGTTCCCAGACCCAAGCTGGCACCACTTCAAAGTCGGGCTGGTTTGACAGTGCCAAGTGGCTCCTGCAAACTGACGTCCAGAATTTGGATGGGTGACTTTGGTTTCTGCGGGAAAAGGCCTGAAGTTTGTCTTCAAACCCTGTGCCCTAATTGGCCAGCTGGCTCCTGGAATTCCATGATATGCAGGATGGTTCCCAGACCCAAGCTGGCACCGCTTCAAAGTCGCAGTGGTTTAACAGTGCTATGTGGCTCCTGCCATCTGCCCTCCTGAAGCAGGCCCAGTGCTTTTTTTTTTCCAGGGAAAAAGGCCAAGGTTGGTGTTCAGGGCCTGTGGCCTGGAGTGCCAGGCTGGCTCCTGGAATTCCATGATATGCAGGATGGTTCCCAGACCCAAGCTGGCCGCAGTCCCAAGTGTGGCTTCTTTGACAGTGCCAAGTGGCTGCTGCAATCTGCTGTCCTGTACCGGGCCAGGTGAGTTTGGTTTGCCAGGGAAAAGGGTCGAGGTTTGTGTCTGGTGGCCTGTGGCTGGAAGTGGCTGGCTGCCTCCTGAAGTTCTGCGATATGCAGGATGGTTCCCAGACCCAAGCTGGCACCACTTCAAAGTTGGGCTGGTTTGACAGTGCCAAGTGGCTGCTGCAACCTGATGTCCAGTACCGGGCCAGGTGAAATTGGTTTGTCTGGGAAAAGGGCCGAGGTTGCTCTTCAAACCCTGTGGCCTAATTTGCCGGCTGGCTCCTGAAATTCCATGATATGCAGGATGGTTCCCAGACCCAAGCAGGCACCAGTGCCAAGGCAGGCTGGTTTAACAGTACCAAGTGGCTCCTGCAATCTCCCATCTAGAACCAGGCCAGGTGAGGTTTTTTTGCCAGGGAAAAGGGCCGAGGTTGGTGTTCACAGCCTGTGGTCTGGAGGGGCAGCCTGGCTCCTGAAATTCCATGATTCGCAGGATTATTCCCAGACCCAAGCTGGCACCACTTCAAAGTTGGGCTGGTTTGACAGTGCCAAGTGGCTCCTGTACCTTGCTGTCCAGTACCGGGCCAGGTGAGTTTGGTTTGTGCGGGAAAAAGGCTGAGGTTTGTCTTCAAACCCTGTGGCCTAATTGGCCGGCTGGCTCCTGGAATTCCATGATATGCAGGATGGTTCCCAGACCCAAGCTGGTCGCAGTCCCAAGTGTGGCTTCTTTGACAGTGCCAAGTGGCTCCTGCAATCTGCCGTCCTGTACCGGGCCAGGTGAGTTTGGTTTGCCAGGGAAAAGGGCCGAGGTTTGTGTCTGGTGGCCTGTGGCTGGAAGTGGCTGGCTGCCTCCTGAAGTTCTGCGATATGCAGGATGGTTCCCAGACCCAAGCTGGCACCACTTCAAAGTCGCACTGGTTTAACAGTGATATGTGGCTCCTGCAATCTGCCCCCCTGAAGCAGGCCCAGTGCTTTTTTTTTTCCCCAGGGGAAAGGCCCGAGGTCTGTGTTCGTGGCCTTGTGGCCTGGAGTGGCAGGCTGGCTCCTGAAATTGCATGGCACGCAGGATGGTTCCCCGGCCCAAGCTGGCACCAGTCCCAAGTTTGGCTGCTTTGACAGTGCCAAGGGGCTCCTACATTCTCCCATCTAGAACTAGGCAAGGTGAGGGGTTTTTTTCCCATGGAAAAGGGCGGAGGTTGGTGTTCACGGCCTGTGGTCAGGAGTGCCAGGCTGGCTCCTGAAATTCCATGATTCGCAGGATTGTTCCCAGACCCAAGCTGGCACCACTTCAAAGTCGGGCTGGTTTGACAGTGCCTAGTGGCTCCTGCAAACTGACGTCCAGAATCAGGACAGGTGAGTTTGGTTTCTGCGGGAAAAGGCCTGAAGTTTGTCTTCAAACCCCTTGCTCTAATTGGCCGGGTGGCTCCCGGAATTCCACAATATGCAGGATGGTTCCCAGACCCAAGATGGCACCACTTCCAAGTCGGGCTGGTTTGACAGTGCCAAGTGGCTCCTGCAAACTGACGTCCAGAATCCGGATGGGTGACTTTGGTTTCTGCGGGAAAAGGCCTGAAGTTTGTCTTCAAACCCTGTGCCCTAATTGGCCGGCTGGCTCCTGGAATTCCATGATATGCAGGATGGTTCCCAGACCCAAGGTGGCACCAGTGCCAAGTCAGGCTGGTTTGACAATGCCATGTGGCTCCTGCAATCTGCCATTCAGAACCGGGGCAGGTGAGTGTTGTTTGTCCGGGTAAAGGGCCGAGGTTTGTGGTCAGGGCCTGTGGCCGGAAGTGGCCGGCTGCCTCCTGAAATTCTGCGATACGCAGGATGGTTCCCAGACCGAAGCTGGCACCACTTGAAAGTCGGGCTGGTTTGAGAGTGCCAAGTGGCTCCTGCAAACTGACGTCCAGAATCAGGACAGGTGAGTTTGGTTTCTGCGGGAAAAGGCCTGAAGTTTGTCTTCAAACCCTGTGCTCTAATTGGCCGGCTGGCTCCCGGAATTCCAGGAAATGCAGGATGGTTCCCAGACCCAAGGTGGCACCACTTCCAAGTCGGGCTGGTTTGACAGTGCCAAGTGGCTCCTGCAAACTGACGTCCAGAATCAGGACGGGTGAGTTTGGTTTCTGCGGGAAAAGGCCTGAAGTTTGTCTTCAAACCCTGTGCCCTAATTGGCTGGCTGGCTCCTGGAATTCCATAATATGCAGGATGGTTCCCAGACCCAAGGTGGCACCAGTGCCAAGTCAGGCTGGTTTGACAATGCCATGTGGCTCCTGCAATCTGCCATTCAGAACCGGGGCAGGTGAGTGTTGTTTGTCCGGGTAAAGGGCCGAGGTTTGTGTTCAGGGCCTGTGGCCGGAAGTGGCCGGCTGCCTCCTGAAATTCTGCGATACGCAGGATGTTTTCCAGACCGAAGCTGGCACCACTTGAAAGTCGGGCTGGTTTGACAGTGCCAAGTGGCTCCTGCAAACTGATGTCCAGAATAAGGACAGGTAAGTTTGGTTTCTGCGGGAAAAGGCCTGAAGTTTGTCTTCAAACCCCGTGCCTTAATTGGCCGCGTGGCTCCCGGAATTCCATGATATGCAGGATGGTTCCCAGACCCAAGGTGGCACCACTTCCAAGTCGGGCTGGTTTGACAGTGCCAAGTGGCTCCTGCAAACTGACGTCCAGAATCAGGACAGGTGAGTTTGGTTTCTGCGGGAAAAGGCCTGAAGTTTGTCTTCAAACCCTGTGGCCTAATTGGCCGGCTGGATCCTGGAATTCCATGATATGCAGGATGGTTCCCAGACCCAAGCTGGCACCACTTGAAAGTCGGGCTGGTTTGACAGTGCCAAGTGGCTCCTGCAAACTGACGTCCAGAATCAGGATGGGTGACTTTGGTTTCTGCAGGAAAAGGCCTGAAGTTTGTCTTCAAACCCTGTGGCCTAATTGGATGGCTGGCTCCTGGAATTCCATGATATGCAGGATGGTCCCCAGACCCAAGCTGGCACCACTTCAAAGTCGGGCTGGTTTGACAGTGCCAAGTGGCTCCTGCAAACTGTCGTCCAGAATCAGGATGGGTGACTTTGGTTTCTGCGGGAAAAGGCCTGAAGTTTGTCTTCAAACCCTGTGCCCTAATTGGCCAGCTGGCTCCTGGAATTCCATGATATGCAGGATGGTTCCCAGACCCAAGCTGGCACCGCTTCAAAGTCGCAGTGGTTTAACAGTGCTATGTGGCTCCTGCCATCTGCCCTCCTGAAGCAGGCCCAGTGCTTTTTTTTTTCCAGGGAAAAAGGCCAAGGTTGGTGTTCAGGGCCTGTGGCCTGGAGTGCCAGGCTGGCTCCTGGAATTCCATGATATGCAGGATGGTTCCCAGACCCAAGCTGGCCGCAGTCCCAAGTGTGGCTTCTTTGACAGTGCCAAGTGGCTGCTGCAATCTGCCGTCCTGTACCGGGCCAGGTGAGTTTGGTTTGCCAGGGAAAAGGGTCGAGGTTTGTGTCTGGTGGCCTGTGGCTGGAAGTGGCTGGCTGCCTCCTGAAGTTCTGCGATATGCAGGATGGTTCCCAGACCCAAGCTGGCACCACTTCAAAGTTGGGCTGGTTTGACAGTGCCAAGTGGCTGCTGCAACCTGATGTCCAGTACCGGGCCAGGTGAAATTGGTTTGTCTGGGAAAAGGGCCGAGGTTGCTCTTCAAACCCTGTGGCCTAATTTGCCGGCTGGCTCCTGAAATTCCATGATATGCAGGATGGTTCCCAGACCCAAGCAGGCACCAGTGCCAAGGCAGGCTGGTTTAACAGTACCAAGTGGCTCCTGCAATCTCCCATCTAGAACCAGGCCAGGTGAGGTTTTTTTGCCAGGGAAAAGGGCCGAGGTTGGTGTTCACAGCCTGTGGTCTGGAGGGGCAGCCTGGCTCCTGAAATTCCATGATTCGCAGGATTATTCCCAGACCCAAGCTGGCACCACTTCAAAGTTGGGCTGGTTTGACAGTGCCAAGTGGCTCCTGTACCTTGCTGTCCAGTACCGGGCCAGGTGAGTTTGGTTTGTGCGGGAAAAAGGCTGAGGTTTGTCTTCAAACCCTGTGGCCTAATTGGCCGGCTGGCTCCTGGAATTCCATGATATGCAGGATGGTTCCCAGACCCAAGCTGGTCGCAGTCCCAAGTGTGGCTTCTTTGACAGTGCCAAGTGGCTCCTGCAATCTGCCGTCCTGTACCGGGCCAGGTGAGTTTGGTTTGCCAGGGAAAAGGGCCGAGGTTTGTGTCTGGTGGCCTGTGGCTGGAAGTGGCTGGCTGCCTCCTGAAGTTCTGCGATATGCAGGATGGTTCCCAGACCCAAGCTGGCACCACTTCAAAGTCGCACTGGTTTAACAGTGATATGTGGCTCCTGCAATCTGCCCCCCTGAAGCAGGCCCAGTGCTTTTTTTTTTCCCAGGGAAAAGGCCCGAGGTCTGTGTTCGTGGCCTTGTGGCCTGGAGTGGCAGGCTGGCTCCTGAAATTGCATGGCACGCAGGATGGTTCCCCGGCCCAAGCTGGCACCAGTCCCAAGTTTGGCTGCTTTGACAGTGCCAAGGGGCTCCTACATTCTCCCATCTAGAACTAGGCAAGGTGAGGGGTTTCTTTCCCAGGGAAAAGGGCGGAGGTTGGTGTTCACGGCCTGTGGTCAGGAGTGCCAGGCTGGCTCCTGAAATTCCATGATTCGCAGGATTGTTTCCAGACCGAAGCTGGCACAACTTGAAAGTCGGTCTGGTTTGAGAGTGCCAAGTGGCTCCTGCAAACTGACGTCCAGAATCAGGACAGGTGAGTTTGGTTTCTGCGGGAAAAGGCCTGAAGTTTGTCTTCACACCCCGTGCCTTAATTGGCTGGCTGGCTCCTAGAATTCCATAATATGCAGGATGGTTCCCAGACCCAAGGTGGCACCAGTGCCAAGTCAGGCTGGTTTGACAATGCCATGTGGCTCCTGCAATCTGCCATTCAGAACCGGGGCAGGTGAGTGTTGTTTGTCCTGGTAAAGGGCCGAGGTTTGTGTTCAGGGCCTGTGGCCAGAAGTGGCCGGCTGCCTCCTGAAATTCTGCCATACGCAGGATGGTTCCCAGACCGAAGTTGGCACCACTTGAAAGTCGGGCTGGTTTGACAGTGCCAAGTGGCTCCTGCAAACTGACGTCCAGAATCAGGACGGGTGAGTTTGGTTTCTGCGGGAAAAGGCCTGAAGTTTGTCTTCAAACCCTGTGCTCTAATTGGCCACGTGGCTCCCGGAATTCCATGATATGCAGGATGGTTCCCAGACCCAAGGTGGCACCACTTCCATGTCGGGCTGGTTTGACAGTGCTAAGTGGCTCCTGTAAACTGACGTCCAGAATCAGGACAGGTGAGTTTGGTTTCTGCGGGAAAAGGCCTGAAGTTTGTCTTCAAACCCTGTGCCCTAATTGGCTGGCTGGCTCCTGGAATTCCATAATATGCAGGATGGTTCCCAGACCCAAGGTGGCACCAGTGCCAAGTCAGGCTGGTTTGACAATGCCATGTGGCTCCTGCAATCTGCAATTCAGAACCGGGGCAGGTGAGTGTTGTTTGTCCGGGTAAAGGGCCGAGGTTTGTGTTCAGGGCCTGTGGCCGGAAGTGGCCGGCTGCCTCCTGAAATTCTGCGATACGCAGGATGGTTCCCAGACCGAAGCTGGCACCACTTGAAAGTCGGGCTGGTTTGAGAGTGCCAAGTGGCTCCTGCAAACTGACGTCCAGAATCAGGACAGGTGAGTTTGGTTTCTGCAGGAAAAGGCCTGAAGTTTGTCTTCAAACCCTGTGCTCTAATTGGCCGGCTGGCTCCCGGAATTCCAGGAAATGCAGGATGGTTCCCAGACCCAAGCTGGCACCACTTCCAAGTCGGGCTGGTTTGACAGTGCCAAGTGGCTCCTGCAAACTGACGTCCAGAATCAGGACGGGTGAGTTTGGTTTCTGCGGGAAAAGGCCTGAAGTTTGTCTTCAAACCCCGTGCCCTAATTGGCTGGCTGGCTCCTGGAATTCCATAATATGCAGGATGGTTCCCAGACCCAAGGTGGCACCAGTGCCAAGTCAGGCTGGTTTGACAATGCCATGTGGCTCCTGCAATCTGCCATTCAGAACCGGGGCAGGTGAGTGTTGTTTGTCCGGGTAAAGGGCCGAGGTTTGTGTTCAGGGCCTGTGGCCAGAAGTGGCCGGCTGCCTCCTGAAATTCTGCGATATGCAGGATAGTTCCCAGACCGAAGCTGGCACCACTTGAAAGTCGGGCTGGTTTGACAGTGCCAAGTGGCTCCTGCAAACTGACGTCCAGAATCAGGATGGGTGACATTGGTTTCTGCAGGAAAAGGCCTGAAGTTCGTCTTCAAACCCTGTGGCCTAATTGGATGGCTGGCTCCTGGAATTCCAGGATATGCAGGATGGTCCCCAGACCCAAGCTGGCACCACTTCAAAGTCGGGCTGGTTTGACAGTGCCAAGTGGCTCCTGCAAACTGACGTCCAGAATTTGGATGGGTGACTTTGGTTTCTGCGGGAAAAGGCCTGAAGTTTGTCTTCAAACCCTGTGCCCTAATTGGCCAGCTGGCTCCTGGAATTCCATGATATGCAGGATGGTTCCCAGACCCAAGCTGGCACCGCTTCAAAGTCGCAGTGGTTTAACAGTGCTATGTGGCTCCTGCCATCTGCCCTCCTGAAGCAGGCCCAGTGCTTTTTTTTTTCCAGGGAAAAAGGCCAAGGTTGGTGTTCAGGGCCTGTGGCCTGGAGTGCCAGGCTGGCTCCTGGAATTCCATGATATGCAGGATGGTTCCCAGACCCAAGCTGGCCGCAGTCCCAAGTGTGGCTTCTTTGACAGTGCCAAGTGGCTGCTGCAATCTGCTGTCCTGTACCGGGCCAGGTGAGTTTGGTTTGCCAGGGAAAAGGGTCGAGGTTTGTGTCTGGTGGCCTGTGGCTGGAAGTGGCTGGCTGCCTCCTGAAGTTCTGCGATATGCAGGATGGTTCCCAGACCCAAGCTGGCACCACTTCAAAGTTGGGCTGGTTTGACAGTGCCAAGTGGCTGCTGCAACCTGATGTCCAGTACCGGGCCAGGTGAAATTGGTTTGTCTGGGAAAAGGGCCGAGGTTGCTCTTCAAACCCTGTGGCCTAATTTGCCGGCTGGCTCCTGAAATTCCATGATATGCAGGATGGTTCCCAGACCCAAGCAGGCACCAGTGCCAAGGCAGGCTGGTTTAACAGTACCAAGTGGCTCCTGCAATCTCCCATCTAGAACCAGGCCAGGTGAGGTTTTTTTGCCAGGGAAAAGGGCCGAGGTTGGTGTTCACAGCCTGTGGTCTGGAGGGGCAGCCTGGCTCCTGAAATTCCATGATTCGCAGGATTATTCCCAGACCCAAGCTGGCACCACTTCAAAGTTGGGCTGGTTTGACAGTGCCAAGTGGCTCCTGTACCTTGCTGTCCAGTACCGGGCCAGGTGAGTTTGGTTTGTGCGGGAAAAAGGCTGAGGTTTGTCTTCAAACCCTGTGGCCTAATTGGCCGGCTGGCTCCTGGAATTCCATGATATGCAGGATGGTTCCCAGACCCAAGCTGGTCGCAGTCCCAAGTGTGGCTTCTTTGACAGTGCCAAGTGGCTCCTGCAATCTGCCGTCCTGTACCGGGCCAGGTGAGTTTGGTTTGCCAGGGAAAAGGGCCGAGGTTTGTGTCTGGTGGCCTGTGGCTGGAAGTGGCTGGCTGCCTCCTGAAGTTCTGCGATATGCAGGATGGTTCCCAGACCCAAGCTGGCACCACTTCAAAGTCGCACTGGTTTAACAGTGATATGTGGCTCCTGCAATCTGCCCCCCTGAAGCAGGCCCAGTGCTTTTTTTTTTCCCCAGGGGAAAGGCCCGAGGTCTGTGTTCGTGGCCTTGTGGCCTGGAGTGGCAGGCTGGCTCCTGAAATTGCATGGCACGCAGGATGGTTCCCCGGCCCAAGCTGGCACCAGTCCCAAGTTTGGCTGCTTTGACAGTGCCAAGGGGCTCCTACATTCTCCCATCTAGAACTAGGCAAGGTGAGGGGTTTTTTTCCCATGGAAAAGGGCGGAGGTTGGTGTTCACGGCCTGTGGTCAGGAGTGCCAGGCTGGCTCCTGAAATTCCATGATTCGCAGGATTGTTCCCAGACCCAAGCTGGCACCACTTCAAAGTCGGGCTGGTTTGACAGTGCCTAGTGGCTCCTGCAAACTGACGTCCAGAATCAGGACAGGTGAGTTTGGTTTCTGCGGGAAAAGGCCTGAAGTTTGTCTTCAAACCCCTTGCTCTAATTGGCCGGGTGGCTCCCGGAATTCCACAATATGCAGGATGGTTCCCAGACCCAAGATGGCACCACTTCCAAGTCGGGCTGGTTTGACAGTGCCAAGTGGCTCCTGCAAACTGACGTCCAGAATCCGGATGGGTGACTTTGGTTTCTGCGGGAAAAGGCCTGAAGTTTGTCTTCAAACCCTGTGCCCTAATTGGCCGGCTGGCTCCTGGAATTCCATGATATGCAGGATGGTTCCCAGACCCAAGGTGGCACCAGTGCCAAGTCAGGCTGGTTTGACAATGCCATGTGGCTCCTGCAATCTGCCATTCAGAACCGGGGCAGGTGAGTGTTGTTTGTCCGGGTAAAGGGCCGAGGTTTGTGGTCAGGGCCTGTGGCCGGAAGTGGCCGGCTGCCTCCTGAAATTCTGCGATACGCAGGATGGTTCCCAGACCGAAGCTGGCACCACTTGAAAGTCGGGCTGGTTTGAGAGTGCCAAGTGGCTCCTGCAAACTGACGTCCAGAATCAGGACGGGTGAGTTTGGTTTCTGCGGGAAAAGGCCTGAAGTTTGTCTTCAAACCCTGTGCTCTAATTGGCCGGCTGGCTCCCGGAATTCCAGGAAATGCAGGATGGTTCCCAGACCCAAGGTGGCACCACTTCCAAGTCGGGCTGGTTTGACAGTGCCAAGTGGCTCCTGCAAACTGACGTCCAGAATCAGGACGGGTGAGTTTGGTTTCTGCGGGAAAAGGCCTGAAGTTTGTCTTCAAACCCTGTGCCCTAATTGGCTGGCTGGCTCCTGGAATTCCATAATATGCAGGATGGTTCCCAGACCCAAGGTGGCACCAGTGCCAAGTCAGGCTGGTTTGACAATGCCATGTGGCTCCTGCAATCTGCCATTCAGAACCGGGGCAGGTGAGTGTTGTTTGTCCTGGTAAAGGGCCGAGGTTTGTGTTCAGGGCCTGTGGCCAGAAGTGGCCGGCTGCCTCCTGAAATTCTGCCATACGCAGGATGGTTCCCAGACCGAAGTTGGCACCACTTGAAAGTCGGGCTGGTTTGACAGTGCCAAGTGGCTCCTGCAAACTGACGTCCAGAATCAGGACAGGTGAGTTTGGTTTCTGCGGGAAAAGGCCTGAAGTTTGTCTTCAAACCCTGTGCTCTAATTGGCCACGTGGCTCCCGGAATTCCATGATATGCAGGATGGTTCCCAGACCCAAGGTGGCACCACTTCCAAGTCGGGCTGGTTTGACAGTGCTAAGTGGCTCCTGTAAACTGACGTCCAGAATCAGGACAGGTGAGTTTGGTTTCTGCGGGAAAAGGCCTGAAGTTTGTCTTCAAACCCTGTGCCCTAATTGGCTGGCTGGCTCCTGGAATTCCATAATATGCAGGATGGTTCCCAGACCCAAGGTGGCACCAGTGCCAAGTCAGGCTGGTTTGACAATGCCATGTGGCTCCTGCAATCTGCAATTCAGAACCGGGGCAGGTGAGTGTTGTTTGTCCGGGTAAAGGGCCGAGGTTTGTGTTCAGGGCCTGTGGCCGGAAGTGGCCGGCTGCCTCCTGAAATTCTGCGATACGCAGGATGGTTCCCAGACCGAAGCTGGCACCACTTGAAAGTCGGGCTGGTTTGACAGTGCCAAGTGGCTCCTGCAAACTGACGTCCAGAATCAGGACGGGTGAGTTTGGTTTTCTGCAGGAAAAGGCCTGAAGTTTGTCTTCAAACCCTGTGCTCTAATTGGCCGGCTGGCTCCCGGAATTCCAGGAAATGCAGGATGGTTCCCAGACCCAAGCTGGCACCACTTCCAAGTCGGGCTGGTTTGACAGTGCCAAGTGGCTCCTGCAAACTGACGTCCAGAATCAGGACAGGTGAGTTTGGTTTCTGCGGGAAAAGGCCTGAAGTTTGTCTTCAAACCCCGTGCCCTAATTGGCTGGCTGGCTCCTGGAATTCCATAATATGCAGGATGGTTCCCAGACCCAAGGTGGCACCAGTGCCAAGTCAGGCTGGTTTGACAATGCCATGTGGCTCCTGCAATCTGCCATTCAGAACCGGGGCAGGTGAGTGTTGTTTGTCCGGGTAAAGGGCCGAGGTTTGTGTTCAGGGCCTGTGGCCAGAAGTGGCCGGCTGCCTCCTGAAATTCTGCGATATGCAGGATAGTTCCCAGACCGAAGCTGGCACCACTTGAAAGTCGGGCTGGTTTGAGAGTGCCAAGTGGCTCCTGCAAACTGACGTCCAGAATCAGGACGGGTGAGTTTGGTTTCTGCGGGAAAAGGCCTGAAGTTTGTCTTCAAACCCCGTGCCTTAATTGGCCGCGTGGCTCCCGGAATTCCATGATATGCAGGATGGTTCCCAGACCCAGGGTGGCACCACTTCCAAGTCGGGCTGGTTTGACAGTGCCAAGTGGCTCCTGCAAACTGACGTCCAGAATCAGGACAGGTGAGTTTGGTTTCTGCGGGAAAAGGCCTGAAGTTTGTCTTC
Source organism: Calcarius lapponicus (assembly GCA_039654755.1). NCBI lineage: Eukaryota > Metazoa > Chordata > Aves > Passeriformes > Fringillidae > Calcarius > Calcarius lapponicus. The sequence goes on along the minus strand of JBBFKN010000098.1, from coordinate 61,911 downwards.
AAACCCTGTGGCCTAATTGGCCGGCTGGCTCCTGGAATTCCATGATATGCAGGATGGTTCCCAGACCCAAGCTGGCACCACTTGAAAGTCGGGCTGGTTTGACAGTGCCAAGTGGCTCCTGCAAACCGACGTCCAGAATCAGGATGGGTGACTTTGGTTTCTGCAGGAAAAGGCCTGAAGTTTGTCTTCAAACCCTGTGGCCTAATTGGATGGCTGGCTCCTGGAATTCCATGATATGCAGGATGGTCCCCAGACCCAAGCTGGCACCACTTCAAAGTCGGGCTGGTTTGACAGTGCCAAGTGGCTCCTGCAAACTGACGTCCAGAATCAGGACAGGTGAGTTTGGTTTCTGCGGGAAAAGGCCTGAAGTTTGTCTTCAAACCCCGTGCCTTAATTGGCTGGCTGGCTCCTAGAATTCCATAATATGCAGGATGGTTCCCAGACCCAAGGTGGCACCAGTGCCAAGTCAGGCTGGTTTGACAATGCCATGTGGCTCCTGCAATCTGCCATTCAGAACCGGGGCAGGTGAGTGTTGTTTGTCCTGGTAAAGGGCCGAGGTTTGTGTTCAGGGCCTGTGGCCAGAAGTGGCCGGCTGCCTCCTGAAATTCTGCCATACGCAGGATGGTTCCCAGACCGAAGTTGGCACCACTTGAAAGTCGGGCTGGTTTGACAGTGCCAAGTGGCTCCTGCAAACTGACGTCCAGAATCAGGACGGGTGAGTTTGGTTTCTGCGGGAAAAGGCCTGAAGTTTGTCTTCAAACCCTGTGCTCTAATTGGCCACGTGGCTCCCGGAATTCCATGATATGCAGGATGGTTCCCAGACCCAAGGTGGCACCACTTCCATGTCGGGCTGGTTTGACAGTGCTAAGTGGCTCCTGTAAACTGACGTCCAGAATCAGGACAGGTGAGTTTGTTTCTGCGGGAAAAGGCCTGAAGTTTGTCTTCAAACCCTGTGCCCTAATTGGCTGGCTGGCTCCTGGAATTCCATAATATGCAGGATGGTTCCCAGACCCAAGGTGGCACCAGTGCCAAGTCAGGCTGGTTTGACAATGCCATGTGGCTCCTGCAATCTGCAATTCAGAACCGGGGCAGGTGAGTGTTGTTTGTCCGGGTAAAGGGCCGAGGTTTGTGTTCAGGGCCTGTGGCCGGAAGTGGCCGGCTGCCTCCTGAAATTCTGCGATACGCAGGATGGTTCCCAGACCGAAGCTGGCACCACTTGAAAGTCGGGCTGGTTTGACAGTGCCAAGTGGCTCCTGCAAACTGACGTCCAGAATCAGGACGGGTGAGTTTGGTTTCTGCAGGAAAAGGCCTGAAGTTTGTCTTCAAACCCTGTGCTCTAATTGGCCGGCTGGCTCCCGGAATTCCAGGAAATGCAGGATGGTTCCCAGACCCAAGCTGGCACCACTTCCAAGTCGGGCTGGTTTGACAGTGCCAAGTGGCTCCTGCAAACTGACGTCCAGAATCAGGACAGGTAAGTTTGGTTTCTGCGGGAAAAGGCCTGAAGTTTGTCTTCAAACCCCGTGCCCTAATTGGCTGGCTGGCTCCTGGAATTCCATAATATGCAGGATGGTTCCCAGACCCAAGGTGGCACCAGTGCCAAGTCAGGCTGGTTTGACAATGCCATGTGGCTCCTGCAATCTGCCATTCAGAACCGGGGCAGGTGAGTGTTGTTTGTCCGGGTAAAGGGCCGAGGTTTGTGTTCAGGGCCTGTGGCCAGAAGTGGCCGGCTGCCTCCTGAAATTCTGCGATATGCAGGATAGTTCCCAGACCGAAGCTGGCACCACTTGAAAGTCGGGCTGGTTTGACAGTGCCAAGTGGCTCCTGCAAACTGACGTCCAGAATCAGGATGGGTGACATTGGTTTCTGCAGGAAAAGGCCTGAAGTTCGTCTTCAAACCCTGTGGCCTAATTGGATGGCTGGCTCCTGGAATTCCATGATATGCAGGATGGTTCCCAGACCCAAGCTGGCACCACTTCAAAGTCGGGCTGGTTTGACAGTGCCAAGTGGCTCCTGCAAACTGACGTCCAGAATTTGGATGGGTGACTTTGGTTTCTGCGGGAAAAGGCCTGAAGTTTGTCTTCAAACCCTGTGCCCTAATTGGCCAGCTGGCTCCTGGAATTCCATGATATGCAGGATGGTTCCCAGACCCAAGCTGGCACCGCTTCAAAGTCGCAGTGGTTTAACAGTGCTATGTGGCTCCTGCCATCTGCCCTCCTGAAGCAGGCCCAGTGCTTTTTTTTTTCCAGGGAAAAAGGCCAAGGTTGGTGTTCAGGGCCTGTGGCCTGGAGTGCCAGGCTGGCTCCTGGAATTCCATGATATGCAGGATGGTTCCCAGACCCAAGCTGGCCGCAGTCCCAAGTGTGGCTTCTTTGACAGTGCCAAGTGGCTGCTGCAATCTGCCCTCCTGTACCGGGCCAGGTGAGTTTGGTTTGCCAGGGAAAAGGGTCGAGGTTTGTGTCTGGTGGCCTGTGGCTGGAAGTGGCTGGCTGCCTCCTGAAGTTCTGCGATATGCAGGATGGTTCCCAGACCCAAGCTGGCACCACTTCAAAGTTGGGCTGGTTTGACAGTGCCAAGTGGCTGCTGCAACCTGATGTCCAGTACCGGGCCAGGTGAAATTGGTTTGTCTGGGAAAAGGGCCGAGGTTGCTCTTCAAACCCTGTGGCCTAATTTGCCGGCTGGCTCCTGAAATTCCATGATATGCAGGATGGTTCCCAGACCCAAGCAGGCACCAGTGCCAAGGCAGGCTGGTTTAACAGTACCAAGTGGCTCCTGCAATCTCCCATCTAGAACCAGGCCAGGTGAGGTTTTTTTGCCAGGGAAAAGGGCCGAGGTTGGTGTTCACAGCCTGTGGTCTGGAGGGGCAGCCTGGCTCCTGAAATTCCATGATTCGCAGGATTATTCCCAGACCCAAGCTGGCACCACTTGAAAGTTGGGCTGGTTTGACAGTGCCAAGTGGCTCCTGTACCTTGCTGTCCAGTACCGGGCCAGGTGAGTTTGGTTTGTGCGGGAAAAAGGCTGAGGTTTGTCTTCAAACCCTGTGGCCTAATTGGCCGGCTGGCTCCTGGAATTCCATGATATGCAGGATGGTTCCCAGACCCAAGCTGGTCGCAGTCCCAAGTGTGGCTTCTTTGACAGTGCCAAGTGGCTCCTGCAATCTGCCGTCCTGTACCGGGCCAGGTGAGTTTGGTTTGCCAGGGAAAAGGGCCGAGGTTTGTGTCTGGTGGCCTGTGGCTGGAAGTGGCTGGCTGCCTCCTGAAGTTCTGCGATATGCAGGATGGTTCCCAGACCCAAGCTGGCACCACTTCAAAGTCGCACTGGTTTAACAGTGATATGTGGCTCCTGCAATCTGCCCCCCTGAAGCAGGCCCAGTGCTTTTTTTTTTTCCCAGGGGAAAGGCCCGAGGTCTGTGTTCGTGGCCTTGTGGCCTGGAGTGGCAGGCTGGCTCCTGAAATTGCATGGCACGCAGGATGGTTCCCCGGCCCAAGCTGGCACCAGTCCCAAGTTTGGCTGCTTTGACAGTGCCAAGGGGCTCCTACATTCTCCCATCTAGAACTAGGCAAGGTGAGGGGGTTTTTTCCCAGGGAAAAGGGCGGAGGTTGGTGTTCACGGCCTGTGGTCAGGAGTGCCAGGCTGGCTCCTGAAATTCCATGATTCGCAGGATTGTTCCCAGACCCAAGCTGGCACCACTTCAAAGTCGGGCTGGTTTGACAGTGCCTAGTGGCTCCTGCAAACTGACGTCCAGAATCAGGACAGGTGAGTTTGGTTTCTGCGGGAAAAGGCCTGAAGTTTGTCTTCAAACCCCTTGCTCTAATTGGCCGGGTGGCTCCCGGAATTCCACAATATGCAGGATGGTTCCCAGACCCAAGATGGCACCACTTCCAAGTCGGGCTGGTTTGACAGTGCCAAGTGGCTCCTGCAAACTGACGTCCAGAATCCGGATGGGTGACTTTGGTTTCTGCGGGAAAAGGCCTGAAGTTTGTCTTCAAACCCTGTGCCCTAATTGGCCGGCTGGCTCCTGGAATTCCATGATATGCAGGATGGTTCCCAGACCCAAGGTGGCACCAGTGCCAAGTCAGGCTGGTTTGACAATGCCATGTGGCTCCTGCAATCTGCCATTCAGAACCGGGGCAGGTGAGTGTTGTTTGTCCGGGTAAAGGGCCGAGGTTTGTGGTCAGGGCCTGTGGCCGGAAGTGGCCGGCTGCCTCCTGAAATTCTGCGATACGCAGGATGGTTCCCAGACCGAAGCTGGCACCACTTGAAAGTCGGGCTGGTTTGAGAGTGCCAAGTGGCTCCTGCAAACTGACGTCCAGAATCAGGACGGGTGAGTTTGGTTTCTGCGGGAAAAGGCCTGAAGTTTGTCTTCAAACCCTGTGCTCTAATTGGCCGGCTGGCTCCCGGAATTCCAGGAAATGCAGGATGGTTCCCAGACCCAAGGTGGCACCACTTCCAAGTCGGGCTGGTTTGACAGTGCCAAGTGGCTCCTGCAAACTGACGTCCAGAATCAGGACGGGTGAGTTTGGTTTCTGCGGGAAAAGGCCTGAAGTTTGTCTTCAAACCCTGTGCCCTAATTGGCTGGCTCATGGAATTCCATGATATGCAGGATGGTTCCCAGACCCAAGGTGGCACCAGTGCCAAGTCAGGCTGGTTTGACAATGCCATGTGGCTCCTGCAATCTGCCATTCAGAACCGGGGCAGGTGAGTGTTGTTTGTCCGGGTAAAGGGCCGAGGTTTGTGTTCAGGGCCTGTGGCCGGAAGTGGCCGGCTGCCTCCTGAAATTCTGCGATACGCAGGATGGTTTCCAGACCCAAGCTGGCACCACTTGAAAGTCGGGCTGGTTTGACAGTGCCAAGTGGCTCCTGCAAACTGACGTCCAGAATCAGGACGGGTGAGTTTGGTTTCTGCGGGAAAAGGCCTGAAGTTTGTCTTCAAACCCCGTGCCTTAATTGGCCGCGTGGCTCCCGGAATTCCATGATATGCAGGATGGTTCCCAGACCCAGGGTGGCACCACTTCCAAGTCGGGCTGGTTTGACAGTGCCAAGTGGCTCCTGCAAACTGACGTCCAGAATCAGGACAGGTGAGTTTGGTTTCTGCGGGAAAAGGCCTGAAGTTTGTCTTCAAACCCTGTGGCCTAATTGGCCGGCTGGCTCCTGGAATTCCATGATATGCAGGATGGTTCCCAGACCCAAGCTGGCACCACTTGAAAGTCGGGCTGGTTTGACAGTGCCAAGTGGCTCCTGCAAACCGACGTCCAGAATCAGGATGGGTGACTTTGGTTTCTGCAGGAAAAGGCCTGAAGTTTGTCTTCAAACCCTGTGGCCTAATTGGATGGCTGGCTCCTGGAATTCCATGATATGCAGGATGGTCCCCAGACCCAAGCTGGCACCACTTCAAAGTCGGGCTGGTTTGACAGTGCCAAGTGGCTCCTGCAAACTGACGTCCAGAATCAGGATGGGTGACTTTGGTTTCTGCGGGAAAAGGCCTGAAGTTTGTCTTCAAACCCTGTGCCCTAATTGGCCAGCTGGCTCCTGGAATTCCATGATATGCAGGATGGTTCCCAGACCCAAGCTGGCACCGCTTCAAAGTCGCAGTGGTTAAACAGTGCTATGTGGCTCCTGCCATCTGCCCTCCTGAAGCAGGCCCAGTGCTTTTTTTTTTTCCAGGGAAAAAGGCCAAGGTTGGTGTTCAGGGCCTGTGGCCTGGAGTGCCAGGCTGGCTCCTGGAATTCCATGATATGCAGGATGGTTCCCAGACCCAAGCTGGCCGCAGTCCCAAGTGTGGCTTCTTTGACAGTGCCAAGTGGCTGCTGCAATCTGCCCTCCTGTACCGGGCCAGGTGAGTTTGGTTTGCCAGGGAAAAGGGTCGAGGTTTGTGTCTGGTGGCCTGTGGCTGGAAGTGGCTGGCTGCCTCCTGAAGTTCTGCGATATGCAGGATGGTTCCCAGACCCAAGCTGGCACCACTTCAAAGTTGGGCTGGTTTGACAGTGCCAAGTGGCTGCTGCAACCTGATGTCCAGTACCGGGCCAGGTGAAATTGGTTTGTCTGGGAAAAGGGCCGAGGTTGCTCTTCAAACCCTGTGGCCTAATTTGCCGGCTGGCTCCTGAAATTCCATGATATGCAGGATGGTTCCCAGACCCAAGCAGGCACCAGTGCCAAGGCAGGCTGGTTTAACAGTACCAAGTGGCTCCTGCAATCTCCCATCTAGAACCAGGCCAGGTGAGGTTTTTTTGCCAGGGAAAAGGGCCGAGGTTGGTGTTCACAGCCTGTGGTCTGGAGGGGCAGCCTGGCTCCTGAAATTCCATGATTCGCAGGATTATTCCCAGACCCAAGCTGGCACCACTTGAAAGTTGGGCTGGTTTGACAGTGCCAAGTGGCTCCTGTACCTTGCTGTCCAGTACCGGGCCAGGTGAGTTTGGTTTGTGCGGGAAAAAGGCTGAGGTTTGTCTTCAAACCCTGTGGCCTAATTGGCCGGCTGGCTCCTGGAATTCCATGATATGCAGGATGGTTCCCAGACCCAAGCTGGTCGCAGTCCCAAGTGTGGCTTCTTTGACAGTGCCAAGTGGCTCCTGCAATCTGCCGTCCTGTACCGGGCCAGGTGAGTTTGGTTTGCCAGGGAAAAGGGCCGAGGTTTGTGTCTGGTGGCCTGTGGCTGGAAGTGGCTGGCTGCCTCCTGAAGTTCTGCGATATGCAGGATGGTTCCCAGACCCAAGCTGGCACCACTTCAAAGTCGCACTGGTTTAACAGTGATATGTGGCTCCTGCAATCTGCCCCCCTGAAGCAGGCCCAGTGCTTTTTTTTTTCCCAGGGAAAAGGCCCGAGGTCTGTGTTCGTGGCCTTGTGGCCTGGAGTGGCAGGCTGGCTCCTGAAATTGCATGGCACGCAGGATGGTTCCCCGGCCCAAGCTGGCACCAGTCCCAAGTTTGGCTGCTTTGACAGTGCCAAGGGGCTCCTACATTCTCCCATCTAGAACTAGGCAAGGTGAGGGGTTTTTTTCCCAGGGAAAAGGGCGGAGGTTGGTGTTCACGTCCTGTGGTCAGGAGTGCCAGGCTGGCTCCTGAAATTCCATGATTCGCAGGATTGTTCCCAGACCCAAGCTGGCACCACTTCAAAGTCGGGCTGGTTTGACAGTGCCAAGTGGCTCCTGCAACCTGACGTCCAGAATCAGGACGGATGAGTTTGGTTTGTCCGGGAAAAGGGCTGAAGTTTGTCTTCAAACCCTGTGGCCTAATTGGCCGGCTGGCTCCTGGATTTCCATGATATGCAGGATGGTTCCCAGACCCAAGCTGGCACCACTTCAAAGTCGGGCTGGTTTGACAGTGCCAAGTGGCTCCTGCAAACTGACGTCCAGAATCAGGATGGGTGACTTTGGTTTCTGTGGGAAAAGGCCTGAAGTTTGTCTTCAAACCCTGTGGCCTAATTGGCCGGCTGGCTTCTGGAATTCCATGATATGCAGGATGGTTCCCAGACCCAAGGTGGCACCACTTCCAAGTCGGGCTGGTTTGACAGTGCCAAGTGGCTCCTGCAAACTGACGTCCAGAATCAGGACGGGTGGAGTTTGGTTTCTGCGGGAAAAGGCCTGAAGTTTGTCTTCAAACCCTGTGCCCTAATTGGCTGGCTGGCTCCTGGAATTCCATAATATGCAGGATGGTTCCCAGACCCAAGGTGGCACCAGTGCCAAGTCAGGCTGGTTTGACAATGCCATGTGGCTCCTGCAATCTGCCATTCAGAACCGGGGCAGGTGAGTGTTGTTTGTCCGGGTAAAGGGCCGAGGTTTGTCTTCAGGGCCTGTGGCCGGAAGTGGCCGGCTGCCTCCTGAAATTCTGCGATACGCAGGATGGTTTCCAGACCGAAGCTGGCACCACTTGAAAGTCGGGCTGGTTTGACAGTGCCAAGTGGCTCCTGCAAACTGACGTCCAGAATCAGGACGGGTGAGTTTGGTTTCTGCGGGAAAAGGCCTGAAGTTTGTCTTCAAACCCCGTGCCTTAATTGGCCGCGTGGCTCCCGGAATTCCATGATATGCAGGATGGTTCCCAGACCCAGGGTGGCACCACTTCCAAGTCGGGCTGGTTTGACAGTGCCAAGTGGCTCCTGCAAACTGACGTCCAGAATCAGGACAGGTGAGTTTGGTTTCTGCGGGAAAAGGCCTGAAGTTTGTCTTCAAACCCTGTGGCCTAATTGGCCGGCTGGCTCCTGGAATTCCATGATATGCAGGATGGTTCCCAGACCCAAGCTGGCACCACTTGAAAGTCGGGCTGGTTTGACAGTGCCAAGTGGCTCCTGCAAACCGACGTCCAGAATCAGGATGGGTGACTTTGGTTTCTGCAGGAAAAGGCCTGAAGTTTGTCTTCAAACCCTGTGGCCTAATTGGATGGCTGGCTCCTGGAATTCCATGATATGCAGGATGGTCCCCAGACCCAAGCTGGCACCACTTCAAAGTCGGGCTGGTTTGACAGTGCCAAGTGGCTCCTGCAAACTGACGTCCAGAATCAGGATGGGTGACTTTGGTTTCTGTGGGAAAAGGCCTGAAGTTTGTCTTCAAACCCTGTGCCCTAATTGGCCAGCTGGCTCCTGGAATTCCATGATATGCAGGATGGTTCCCAGACCCAAGCTGGCACCGCTTCAAAGTCGCAGTGGTTTAACAGTGCTATGTGGCTCCTGCCATCTGCCCTCCTGAAGCAGGCCCAGTGCTTTTTTTTTTCCAGGGAAAAAGGCCAAGGTTGGTGTTCAGGGCCTGTGGCCTGGAGTGCCAGGCTGGCTCCTGGAATTCCATGATATGCAGGATGGTTCCCAGACCCAAGCTGGCCGCAGTCCCAAGTGTGGCTTCTTTGACAGTGCCAAGTGGCTGCTGCAATCTGCCCTCCTGTACCGGGCCAGGTGAGTTTGGTTTGCCAGGGAAAAGGGTCGAGGTTTGTGTCTGGTGGCCTGTGGCTGGAAGTGGCTGGCTGCCTCCTGAAGTTCTGCGATATGCAGGATGGTTCCCAGACCCAAGCTGGCACCACTTCAAAGTTGGGCTGGTTTGACAGTGCCAAGTGGCTGCTGCAACCTGATGTCCAGTACCGGGCCAGGTGAAATTGGTTTGTCTGGGAAAAGGGCCGAGGTTGCTCTTCAAACCCAGTGGCCTAATTTGCCGGCTGGCTCCTGAAATTCCATGATATGCAGGATGGTTCCCAGACCCAAGCAGGCACCAGTGCCAAGGCAGGCTGGTTTAACAGTACCAAGTGGCTCCTGCAATCTCCCATCTAGAACCAGGCCAGGTGAGGTTTTTTTGCCAGGGAAAAGGGCCGAGGTTGGTGTTCACAGCCTGTGGTCTGGAGGGGCAGCCTGGCTCCTGAAATTCCATGATTCGCAGGATTATTCCCAGACCCAAGCTGGCACCACTTCAAAGTTGGGCTGGTTTGACAGTGCCAAGTGGCTCCTGTACCTTGCTGTCCAGTACCGGGCCAGGTGAGTTTGGTTTGTGCGGGAAAAAGGCTCAGGTTTGTCTTCAAACCCTGTGGCCTAATTGGCCGGCTGGCTCCTGGAATTCCATGATATGCAGGATGGTTCCCAGACCCAAGCTGGTCGCAGTCCCAAGTGTGGCTTCTTTGACAGTGCCAAGTGGCTCCTGCAATCTGCCGTCCTGTACCGGGCCAGGTGAGTTTGGTTTGCCAGGGAAAAGGGCCGAGGTTTGTGTCTGGTGGCCTGTGGCTGGAAGTGGCTGGCTGCCTCCTGAAGTTCTGCGATATGCAGGATGGTTCCCAGACCCAAGCTGGCACCACTTCAAAGTCGCACTGGTTTAACAGTGATATGTGGCTCCTGCAATCTGCCCCCCTGAAGCAGGCCCAGTGCTTTTTTTTTTCCCAGGGAAAAGGCCCGAGGTCTGTGTTCGTGGCCTTGTGGCATGGAGTGGCAGGCTGGCTCCTGAAATTGCATGGCACGCAGGATGGTTCCCCGGCCCAAGCTGGCACCAGTCCCAAGTTTGGCTGCTTTGACAGTGCCAAGGGGCTCCTACATTCTCCCATCTAGAACTAGGCAAGGTGAGGGGTTTTTTTCCCAGGGAAAAGGGCGGAGGTTGGTGTTCACGGCCTGTGGTCAGGAGTGCCAGGCTGGCTCCTGAAATTCCATGATTCGCAGGATTGTTCCCAGACCCAAGCTGGCACCACTTCAAAGTCGGGCTGGTTTGACAGTGCCAAGTGGCTCCTGCAACCTGACGTCCAGAATCAGGACGGATGAGTTTGGTTTGTCCGGGAAAAGGGCTGAAGTTTGTCTTCAAACCCTGTGGCCTAATTGGCCGGCTGGCTCCTGGATTTCCATGATATGCAGGATGGTTCCCAGACCCAAGCTGGCACCACTTCAAAGTCGGGCTGGTTTGACAGTGCCAAGTGGCTCCTGCAACCTGACGTCCAGAATCAGGACGGATGAGTTTGGTTTGTCCGGGAAAAGGGCTGAAGTTTGTCTTCAAACCCTGTGGCCTCATTGGCCGGCTGGCTCCTGGAATTCCATAATATGCAGGATGGTTCCCAGACCAAAGCTGGCACCACTTCAAAGTCGGGCTGGTTTGACAGTGCCAAGTGGCTCCTGCAAACTGACGTCCAGAACCAGGACCGAGAGTTTGGTTTCTGCGGGAAAAGGCCTGAAGTTTGTCTTCAAACCCTGTGGCCTAATTGGCCGGCTGGCTCCTGGAATTCCATGATATGCAGGATGGTTCCCAGGCCCAAGCTGGCACCACTTCCAAGTCGGGCTGGTTTGACAGTGCCTAGTGGCTCCTGCAAACTGACGTCCAACATCAGGACAGGTGAGTTTGGTTTCTGCGGGAAAAGGCCTGAAGTTTGTCTTCAAACCCCTTGCTCTAATTGGCCGGGTGGCTCCCGGAATTCCACAATATGCAGGATGGTTCCCAGACCCAAGATGGCACCACTTCCAAGTCGGGCTGGTTTGACAGTGCCAAGTGGCTCCTGCAAACTGACGTCCAGAATCCGGATGGGTGACTTTGGTTTCTGCGGGAAAAGGCCTGAAGTTTGTCTTCAAACCCTGTGCCCTAATTGGCCGGCTGGCTCCTGGAATTCCATGATATGCAGGATGGTTCCCAGACCCAAGGTGGCACCAGTGCCAAGTCAGGCTGGTTTGACAATGCCATGTGGCTCCTGCAATCTGCCATTCAGAACCGGGGCAGGTGAGTGTTGTTTGTCCGGGTAAAGGGCCGAGGTTTGTGGTCAGGGCCTGTGGCCGGAAGTGGCCGGCTGCCTCCTGAAATTCTGCGATACGCAGGATGGTTCCCAGACCCAAGCTGGCACCACTTGAAAGTCGGGCTGGTTTGAGAGTGCCAAGTGGCTCCTGCAAACTGACGTCCAGAATCAGGACGGGTGAGTTTGGTTTCTGCAGGAAAAGGCCTGAAGTTTGTCTTCAAACCCTTTGCTCTAATTGGCCGGCTGGCTCCCGGAATTCCAGGAAATGCAGGATGGTTCCCAGACCCAAGGTGGCACCACTTCCAAGTCGGGCTGGTTTGACAGTGCCAAGTGGCTCCTGCAAACTGACGTCCAGAATCAGGACAGGTGAGTTTGGTTTCTGCGGGAAAAGGCCTGAAGTTTGTCTTCAAACCCTGTGCCCTAATTGGCTGGCTGGCTCCTGGAATTCCATAATATGCAGGATGGTTCCCAGACCCAAGGTGGCACCAGTGCCAAGTCAGGCTGGTTTGACAATGCCATGTGGCTCCTGCAATCTGCCATTCAGAACCGGGGCAGGTGAGTGTTGTTTGTCCGGGTAAAGGGCCGAGGTTTGTGTTCAGGGCCTGTGGCCGGAAGTGGCCGGCTGCCTCCTGAAATTCTGCGATACGCAGGATGGTTTCCAGACCGAAGCTGGCACCACTTGAAAGTCGGGCTGGTTTGACAGTGCCAAGTGGCTCCTGCAAACTGACGTCCAGAATCAGGACGGGTGAGTTTGGTTTCTGCGGGAAAAGGCCTGAAGTTTGTCTTCAAACCCCGTGCCTTAATTGGCCGCGTGGCTCCCGGAATTCCATGATATGCAGGATGGTTCCCAGACCCAGGGTGGCACCACTTCCAAGTCAGGCTGGTTTGACAGTGCCAAGTGGCTCCTGCAAACTGACGTCCAGAATCAGGACAGGTGAGTTTGGTTTCTGCGGGAAAAGGCCTGAAGTTTGTCTTCAAACCCTGTGGCCTAATTGGCCGGCTGGCTCCTGGAATTCCATGATATGCAGGATGGTTCCCAGACCCAAGCTGGCACCACTTCAAAGTCGGGCTGGTTTGACAGTGCCAAGTGGCTCCTGCAAACCGACGTCCAGAATCAGGATGGGTGACTTTGGTTTCTGCAGGAAATGGCCTGAAGTTTGTCTTCAAACCCTGTGGCCTAATTGGATGGCTGGCTCCTGGAATTCCATGATATGCAGGATGGTCCCCAGACCCAAGCTGGCACCACTTCAAAGTCGGGCTGGTTTGACAGTGCCAAGTGGCTCCTGCAAACTGACGTCCAGAATCAGGATGGGTGACTTTGGTTTCTGCGGGAAAAGGCCTGAAGTTTGTCTTCAAACCCTGTGCCCTAATTGGCCAGCTGGCTCCTGGAATTCCATGATATGCAGGATGGTTCCCAGACCCAAGCTGGCACCGCTTCAAAGTCGCAGTGGTTTAACAGTGCTATGTGGCTCCTGCCATCTGCCCTCCTGAAGCAGGCCCAGTGCTTTTTTTTTTCCAGGGAAAAAGGCCAAGGTTGGTGTTCAGGGCCTGTGGCCTGGAGTGCCAGGCTGGCTCCTGGAATTCCATGATATGCAGGATGGTTCCCAGACCCAAGCTGGCCGCAGTCCCAAGTGTGGCTTCTTTGACAGTGCCAAGTGGCTGCTGCAATCTGCCGTCCTGTACCGGGCCAGGTGAGTTTGGTTTGCCAGGGAAAAGGGTCGAGGTTTGTGTCTGGTGGCCTGTGGCTGGAAGTGGCTGGCTGCCTCCTGAAGTTCTGCGATATGCAGGATGGTTCCCAGACCCAAGCTGGCACCACTTCAAAGTTGGGCTGGTTTGACAGTGCCAAGTGGCTGCTGCAACCTGATGTCCAGTACCGGGCCAGGTGAAATTGGTTTGTCTGGGAAAAGGGCCGAGGTTGCTCTTCAAACCCTGTGGCCTAATTTGCCGGCTGGCTCCTGAAATTCCATGATATGCAGGATGGTTCCCAGACCCAAGCAGGCACCAGTGCCAAGGCAGGCTGGTTTAACAGTACCAAGTGGCTCCTGCAATCTCCCATCTAGAACCAGGCCAGGTGAGGTTTTTTTGCCAGGGAAAAGGGCCGAGGTTGGTGTTCACAGCCTGTGGTCTGGAGGGGCAGCCTGGCTCCTGAAATTCCATGATTCGCAGGATTATTCCCAGACCCAAGCTGGCACCACTTGAAAGTTGGGCTGGTTTGACAGTGCCAAGTGGCTCCTGTACCTTGCTGTCCAGTACCGGGCCAGGTGAGTTTGGTTTGTGCGGGAAAAAGGCTGAGGTTTGTCTTCAAACCCTGTGGCCTAATTGGCCGGCTGGCTCCTGGAATTCCATGATATGCAGGATGGTTCCCAGACCCAAGCTGGTCGCAGTCCCAAGTGTGGCTTCTTTGACAGTGCCAAGTGGCTCCTGCAATCTGCCGTCCTGTACCGGGCCAGGTGAGTTTGGTTTGCCAGGGAAAAGGGCCGAGGTTTGTGTCTGGTGGCCTGTGGCTGGAAGTGGCTGGCTGCCTCCTGAAGTTCTGCGATATGCAGGATGGTTCCCAGACCCAAGCTGGCACCACTTCAAAGTCGCACTGGTTTAACAGTGATATGTGGCTCCTGCAATCTGCCCCCCTGAAGCAGGCCCAGTGCTTTTTTTTTTCCCAGGGAAAAGGCCCGAGGTCTGTGTTCGTGGCCTTGTGGCCTGGAGTGGCAGGCTGGCTCCTGAAATTGCATGGCACGCAGGATGGTTCCCCGGCCCAAGCTGGCACCAGTCCCAAGTTTGGCTGCTTTGACAGTGCCAAGGGGCTCCTACATTCTCCCATCTAGAACTAGGCAAGGTGAGGGGTTTCTTTCCCAGGGAAAAGGGCGGAGGTTGGTGTTCACGGCCTGTGGTCAGGAGTGCCAGGCTGGCTCCTGAAATTCCATGATTCGCAGGATTGTTCCCAGACCCAAGCTGGCACCACTTCAAAGTCGGGCTGGTTTGACAGTGCCAAGTGGCTCCTGCAACCTGACGTCCAGAATCAGGACGGATGAGTTTGGTTTGTCCGGGAAAAGGGCTGAAGTTTGTCTTCAAACCCTGTGGCCTAATTGGCCGGCTGGCTCCTGGATTTCCATGATATGCAGGATGGTTCCCAGACCCAAGCTGGCACCACTTCAAAGTCGGGCTGGTTTGACAGTGCCAAGTGGCTCCTGCAAACTGACGTCCAGAATCAGGATGGGTGACTTTGGTTTCTGTGGGAAAAGGCCTGAAGTTTGTCTTCAAACCCTGTGGCCTAATTGGCCGGCTGGCTCCTGGAATTCCATGATATGCAGGATGGTTCCCAGACCCAAGCTGGCACCACTTCAAAGTCGGGCTGGTTTGACAGTGCCAAGTGGCTCCTGCAACCTGACGTCCAGAATCAGGACGGATGAGTTTGGTTTGTCCGGGAAAAGGGCTGAAGTTTGTCTTCAAACCCTGTGGCCTCATTGGCCGGCTGGCTCCTGGAATTCCATAATATGCAGGATGGTTCCCAGACCAAAGCTGGCACCACTTCAAAGTCGGGCTGGTTTGACAGTGCCAAGTGGCTCCTGCAAACTGACGTCCAGAACCAGGACCGTGAGTTTGGTTTCTGCGGGAAAAGGCCTGAAGTTTGTCTTCAAACCCTGTGGCCTAATTGGCCGGCTGGCTCCTGGAATTCCATGATATGCAGGATGGTTCCCAGACCCAAGCTGGCACCACTTCCAAGTCGGGCTGGTTTGACAGTGCCTAGTGGCTCCTGCAAACTGACGTCCAGAATCAGGACAGGTGAGTTTGGTTTCTGCGGGAAAAGGCCTGAAGTTTGTCTTCAAACCCCTTGCTCTAATTGGCCGGGTGGCTCCCGGAATTCCACAATATGCAGGATGGTTCCCAGACCCAAGATGGCACCACTTCCAAGTCGGGCTGGTTTGACAGTGCCAAGTGGCTCCTGAAAACTGACGTCCAGAATCCGGATGGGTGACTTTGGTTTCTGCGGGAAAAGGCCTGAAGTTTGTCTTCAAACCCTGTGCCCTAATTGGCCGGCTGGCTCCTGGAATTCCATGATATGCAGGATGGTTCCCAGACCCAAGGTGGCACCAGTGCCAAGTCAGGCTGGTTTGACAATGCCATGTGGCTCCTGCAATCTGCCATTCAGAACCGGGGCAGGTGAGTGTTGTTTGTCCGGGTAAAGGGCCGAGGTTTGTGGTCAGGGCCTGTGGCCGGAAGTGGCCGGCTGCCTCCTGAAATTCTGCGATACGCAGGATGGTTTCCAGACCCAAGCTGGCACCACTTGAAAGTCGGGCTGGTTTGAGAGTGCCAAGTGGCTCCTGCAAACTGACGTCCAGAATCAGGACGGGTGAGTTTGGTTTCTGCAGGAAAAGGCCTGAAGTTTGTCTTCAAACCCTGTGCTCTAATTGGCCGGCTGGCTCCCGGAATTCCAGGAAATGCAGGATGGTTCCCAGACCCAAGGTGGCACCACTTCCAAGTCGGGCTGGTTTGACAGTGCCAAGTGGCTCCTGCAAACTGACGTCCAGAATCAGGACAGGTGAGTTTGGTTTCTGCGGGAAAAGGCCTGAAGTTTGTCTTCAAACCCCGTGCCTTAATTGGCCGCGTGGCTCCCGGAATTCCATGATATGCAGGATGGTTCCCAGACCCAGGGTGGCACCACTTCCAAGTCGGGCTGGTTTGACAGTGCCAAGTGGCTCCTGCAAACTGACGTCCAGAATCAGGACGGGTGAGTTTGGTTTCTGCGGGAAAAGGCCTGAAGTTTGTCTTCAAACCCTGTGCCCTAATTGGCCAGCTGGCTCCTGGAATTCCAGGATATGCAGGATGGTTCCCAGACCCAAGCTGGCACCGCTTCAAAGTCGCAGTGGTTTAACAGTGCTATGTGGCTCCTGCCATCTGCCCTCCTGAAGCAGGCCCAGTGCTTTTTTTTTTCCAGGGAAAAAGGCCAAGGTTGGTGTTCAGGGCCTGTGGCCTGGAGTGCCAGGCTGGCTCCTGGAATTCCATGATATGCAGGATGGTTCCCAGACCCAAGCTGGCTGCAGTCCCAAGTGTGGCTTCTTTGACAGTGCCAAGTGGCTGCTGCAATCTGCCCTCCTGTACCGGGCCAGGTGAGTTTGGTTTGCCAGGGAAAAGGGTCGAGGTTTGTGTCTGGTGGCCTGTGGCTGGAAGTGGCTGGCTGCCTCCTGAAGTTCTGCGATATGCAGGATGGTTCCCAGACCCAAGCTGGCACCACTTCAAAGTTGGGCTGGTTTGACAGTGCCAAGTGGCTGCTGCAACCTGATGTCCAGTACCGGGCCAGGTGAAATTGGTTTGTCCGGGAAAAGGGCCGAGGTTGCTCTTCAAACCCTGTGGCCTAATTGGCCGGCTGGCTCCTGGAATTCCATGATATGCAGGATGGTTCCCAGGCCCAAGCTGGCACCACTTCCAAGTCGGGCTGGTTTGACAGTGCCTAGTGGCTCCTGCAAACTGACGTCCAACATCAGGACAGGTGAGTTTGGTTTCTGCGGGAAAAGGCCTGAAGTTTGTCTTCAAACCCCTTGCTCTAATTGGCCGGGTGGCTCCCGGAATTCCACAATATGCAGGATGGTTCCCAGACCCAAGATGGCACCACTTCCAAGTCGGGCTGGTTTGACAGTGCCAAGTGGCTCCTGCAAACTGACGTCCAGAATCCGGATGGGTGACTTTGGTTTCTGCGGGAAAAGGCCTGAAGTTTGTCTTCAAACCCTGTGCCCTAATTGGCCGGCTGGCTCCTGGAATTCCATGATATGCAGGATGGTTCCCAGACCCAAGGTGGCACCAGTGCCAAGTCAGGCTGGTTTGACAATGCCATGTGGCTCCTGCAATCTGCCATTCAGAACCGGGGCAGGTGAGTGTTGTTTGTCCGGGTAAAGGGCCGAGGTTTGTGGTCAGGGCCTGTGGCCGGAAGTGGCCGGCTGCCTCCTGAAATTCTGCGATACGCAGGATGGTTCCCAGACCCAAGCTGGCACCACTTGAAAGTCGGGCTGGTTTGACAGTGCCAAGTGGCTCCTGCAAACTGACGTCCAGAATCAGGACGGGTGAGTTTGGTTTCTGCAGGAAAAGGCCTGAAGTTTGTCTTCAAACCCTTTGCTCTAATTGGCCGGCTGGCTCCCGGAATTCCAGGAAATGCAGGATGGTTCCCAGACCCAAGGTGGCACCACTTCCAAGTCGGGCTGGTTTGACAGTGCCAAGTGGCTCCTGCAAACTGACGTCCAGAATCAGGACAGGTGAGTTTGGTTTCTGCGGGAAAAGGCCTGAAGTTTGTCTTCAAACCCTGTGCCCTAATTGGCTGGCTGGCTCCTGGAATTCCATAATATGCAGGATGGTTCCCAGACCCAAGGTGGCACCAGTGCCAAGTCAGGCTGGTTTGACAATGCCATGTGGCTCCTGCAATCTGCCATTCAGAACCGGGGCAGGTGAGTGTTGTTTGTCCGGGTAAAGGGCCGAGGTTTGTGTTCAGGGCCTGTGGCCGGAAGTGGCCGGCTGCCTCCTGAAATTCTGCGATACGCAGGATGGTTTCCAGACCGAAGCTGGCACCACTTGAAAGTCGGGCTGGTTTGACAGTGCCAAGTGGCTCCTGCAAACTGACGTCCAGAATCAGGACGGGTGAGTTTGGTTTCTGCGGGAAAAGGCCTGAAGTTTGTCTTCAAACCCCGTGCCTTAATTGGCCGCGTGGCTCCCGGAATTCCATGATATGCAGGATGGTTCCCAGACCCAGGGTGGCACCACTTCCAAGTCAGGCTGGTTTGACAGTGCCAAGTGGCTCCTGCAAACTGACGTCCAGAATCAGGACAGGTGAGTTTGGTTTCTGCGGGAAAAGGCCTGAAGTTTGTCTTCAAACCCTGTGCCCTAATTGGCCAGCTGGCTCCTGGAATTCCAGGATATGCAGGATGGTTCCCAGACCCAAGCTGGCACCGCTTCAAAGTCGCAGTGGTTTAACAGTGCTATGTGGCTCCTGCCATCTGCCCTCCTGAAGCAGGCCCAGTGCTTTTTTTTTTCCAGGGAAAAAGGCCAAGGTTGGTGTTCAGGGCCTGTGGCCTGGAGTGCCAGGCTGGCTCCTGGAATTCCATGATATGCAGGATGGTTCCCAGACCCAAGCTGGCCGCAGTCCCAAGTGTGGCTTCTTTGACAGTGCCAAGTGGCTGCTGCAATCTGCCCTCCTGTACCGGGCCAGGTGAGTTTGGTTTGCCAGGGAAAAGGGTCGAGGTTTGTGTCTGGTGGCCTGTGGCTGGAAGTGGCTGGCTGCCTCCTGAAGTTCTGCGATATGCAGGATGGTTCCCAGACCCAAGCTGGCACCACTTCAAAGTTGGGCTGGTTTGACAGTGCCAAGTGGCTGCTGCAACCTGATGTCCAGTACCGGGCCAGGTGAAATTGGTTTGTCCGGGAAAAGGGCCGAGGTTGCTCTTCAAACCCTGTGGCCTAATTTGCCGGCTGGCTCCTGAAATTCCATGATATGCAGGATGGTTCCCAGACCCAAGCAGGCACCAGTGCCAAGGCAGGCTGGTTTAACAGTACCAAGTGGCTCCTGCAATCTCCCATCTAGAACCAGGCCAGGTGAGGTTTTTTTGCCAGGGAAAAGGGCCGAGGTTGGTGTTCACAGCCTGTGGTCTGGAGGGGCAGCCTGGCTCCTGAAATTCCATGATTCGCAGGATTATTCCCAGACCCAAGCTGGCACCACTTCAAAGTTGGGCTGGTTTGAAAGTGCCAAGTGGCTCCTGTACCTTGCTGTCCAGTACCGGGCCAGGTGAGTTTGGTTTGTGCGGGAAAAAGGCTCAGGTTTGTCTTCAAACCCTGTGGCCTAATTGGCCGGCTGGCTCCTGGAATTCCATGATATGCAGGATGGTTCCCAGACCCAAGCTGGTCGCAGTCCCAAGTGTGGCTTCTTTGACAGTGCCAAGTGGCTCCTGCAATCTGCCGTCCTGTACCGGGCCAGGTGAGTTTGGTTTGCCAGGGAAAAGGGCCGAGGTTTGTGTCTGGTGGCCTGTGGCTGGAAGTGGCTGGCTGCCTCCTGAAGTTCTGCGATATGCAGGATGGTTCCCAGACCCAAGATGGCACCACTTCCAAGTCGCACTGGTTTAACAGTGATATGTGGCTCCTGCAATCTGCCCCCCTGAAGCAGTCCCAGTGCTTTTTTTTTTCCCAGGGAAAAGGCCCGAGGTCTGTGTTCGTGGCCTTGTGGCCTGGAGTGGCAGGCTGGCTCCTGAAATTGCATGGCACGCAGGATGGTTCCCCGGCCCAAGCTGGCACCAGTCCCAAGTTTGGCTGCTTTGACAGTGCCAAGGGGCTCCTACATTCTCCCATCTAGAACTAGGCAAGGTGAGGGGTTTTTTTCCCAGGGAAAAGGGCGGAGGTTGGTGTTCACGGCCTGTGGTCAGGAGTGCCAGGCTGGCTCCTGAAATTCCATGATTCGCAGGATTGTTCCCAGACCCAAGCTGGCACCACTTCAAAGTCGGGCTGGTTTGACAGTGCCAAGTGGCTCCTGCAACCTGACGTCCAGAATCAGGACGGATGAGTTTGGTTTGTCCGGGAAAAGGGCTGAAGTTTGTCTTCAAACCCTGTGGCCTAATTGGCCGGCTGGCTCCTGGAATTCCATGATATGCAGGATGGTTCCCAGACCCAAGCTGGCACCACTTCCAAGTCGGGCTGGTTTGACAGTGCCTAGTGGCTCCTGCAAACTGACGTCCAGAATCAGGACAGGTGAGTTTGGTTTCTGCAGGAAAAGGCCTGAAGTTTGTCTTCAAACCCCTTGCTCTAATTGGCCGGGTGGCTCCCGGAATTCCACAATATGCAGGATGGTTCCCAGACCCAAGATGGCACCACTTCCAAGTCGGGCTGGTTTGACAGTGCCAAGTGGCTCCTGCAAACTGACGTCCAGAATCCGGATGGGTGACTTTGGTTTCTGCGGGAAAAGGCCTGAAGTTTGTCTTCAAACCCTGTGCCCTAATTGGCCGGCTGGCTCCTGGAATTCCATGATATGCAGGATGGTTCCCAGACCCAAGGTGGCACCAGTGCCAAGTCAGGCTGGTTTGACAATGCCATGTGGCTCCTGCAATCTGCCATTCAGAACCGGGGCAGGTGAGTGTTGTTTGTCCGGGTAAAGGGCCGAGGTTTGTGGTCAGGGCCTGTGGCCGGAAGTGGCCGGCTGCCTCCTGAAATTCTGCGATACGCAGGATGGTTCCCAGACCGAAGCTGGCACCACTTGAAAGTCGGGCTGGTTTGAGAGTGCCAAGTGGCTCCTGCAAACTGACGTCCAGAATCAGGACGGGTGAGTTTGGTTTCTGCGGGAAAAGGCCTGAAGTTTGTCTTCAAACCCTGTGCTCTAATTGGCCGGCTGGCTCCCGGAATTCCAGGAAATGCAGGATGGTTCCCAGACCCAAGGTGGCACCACTTCCAAGTCGGGCTGGTTTGACAGTGCCAAGTGGCTCCTGCAAACTGACGTCCAGAATCAGGACGGGTGAGTTTGGTTTCTGCGGGAAAAGGCCTGAAGTTTGTCTTCAAACCCTGTGCCCTAATTGGCTGGCTGGCTCCTGGAATTCCATAATATGCAGGATGGTTCCCAGACCCAAGGTGGCACCAGTGCCAAGTCAGGCTGGTTTGACAATGCCATGTGGCTCCTGCAATCTGCCATTCAGAACCGGAGCAGGTGAGTGTTGTTTGTCCGGGTAAAGGGCCGAGGTTTGTCTTCAGGGCCTGTGGCCGGAAGTGGCCGGCTGCCTCCTGAAATTCTGCGATACGCAGGATGGTTTCCAGACCGAAGCTGGCACCACTTGAAAGTCGGGCTGGTTTGACAGTGCCAAGTGGCTCCTGCAAACTGACGTCCAGAATCAGGACGGGTGAGTTTGGTTTCTGCGGGAAAAGGCCTGAAGTTTGTCTTCAAACCCCGTGCCTTAATTGGCCGGCTGGCTCCTGGAATTCCATGATATGCAGGATGGTTCCCAGACCCAGGGTGGCACCACTTCCAAGTCGGGCTGGTTTGACAGTGCCAAGTGGCTCCTGCAAACTGACGTCCAGAATCAGGACAGGTGAGTTTGGTTTCTGCGGGAAAAGGCCTGAAGTTTGTCTTCAAACCCTGTGGCCTAATTGGCCGGCTGGCTCCTGGAATTCCATGATATGCAGGATGGTTCCCAGACCCAAGCTGGCACCACTTCAAAGTCGGGCTGGTTTGACAGTGCCAAGTGGCTCCTGCAAACCGACGTCCAGAATCAGGATGGGTGACTTTGGTTTCTGCAGGAAATGGCCTGAAGTTTGTCTTCAAACCCTGTGGCCTAATTGGATGGCTGGCTCCTGGAATTCCATGATATGCAGGATGGTCCCCAGACCCAAGCTGGCACCACTTCAAAGTCGGGCTGGTTTGACAGTGCCAAGTGGCTCCTGCAAACTGACGTCCAGAATCAGGATGGGTGACTTTGGTTTCTGCGGGAAAAGGCCTGAAGTTTGTCTTCAAACCCTGTGCCCTAATTGGCCAGCTGGCTCCTGGAATTCCATGATATGCAGGATGGTTCCCAGACCCAAGCTGGCACCGCTTCAAAGTCGCAGTGGTTTAACAGTGCTATGTGGCTCCTGCCATCTGCCCTCCTGAAGCAGGCCCAGTGCTTTTTTTTTTCCAGGGAAAAAGGCCAAGGTTGGTGTTCAGGGCCTGTGGCCTGGAGTGCCAGGCTGGCTCCTGGAATTCCATGATATGCAGGATGGTTCCCAGACCCAAGCTGGCCGCAGTCCCAAGTGTGGCTTCTTTGACAGTGCCAAGTGGCTGCTGCAATCTGCCGTCCTGTACCGGGCCAGGTGAGTTTGGTTTGCCAGGGAAAAGGGTCGAGGTTTGTGTCTGGTGGCCTGTGGCTGGAAGTGGCTGGCTGCCTCCTGAAGTTCTGCGATATGCAGGATGGTTCCCAGACCCAAGCTGGCACACTTCAAGTTGGGCTGGTTTGACAGTGCCAAGTGGCTGCTGCAACCTGATGTCCAGTACCCGGGCCAGGTGAAATTGGTTTGTCTGGGAAAAGGGCCGAGGTTGCTCTTCAAACCCTGTGGCCTAATTTGCCGGCTGGCTCCTGAAATTCCATGATATGCAGGATGGTTCCCAGACCCAAGCAGGCACCAGTGCCAAGGCAGGCTGGTTTAACAGTACCAAGTGGGCTCCTGCAATCTCCCATCTAGAACCAGGCCAGGTGAGGTTTTTTTGCCAGGGAAAAGGGCCGAGGTTGGTGTTCACAGCCTGTGGTCTGGAGGGGCAGCCTGGCTCCTGAAATTCCATGATTCGCAGGATTATTCCCAGACCCAAGCTGGCACCACTTGAAAGTTGGGCTGGTTTGACAGTGCCAAGTTGGCTCCTGTACCTTGCTGTCCAGTACCCGGGCCAGGTGAGTTTGGTTTGTGCGGGAAAAAAGGCTGAGGTTTGTCTTCAAACCCTGTGGCCTAATTGGCCGGCTGGCTCCTGGAATTCCATGATATGCAGGATGGGTTCCCAGACCCAAGCTGGTCGCAGTCCCAAGTGTGGCTTCTTTGACAGTGCCAAGTGGCTCCTGCAATCTGCCGTCCTGTACCGGGCCAGGTGAGTTTGGTTTGCCAGGGAAAAGGGCCGAGGTTTGTGTCTGGTGCCTGTGGCTGGAAGTGGCTGGCTGCCTCCTGAAGTTCTGCGATATGCAGGATGGTTCCAGACCCAAGCTGGCACCACTTCAAAGTCGCACTGGTTTAACAGTGATATGTGGCTCCTGCAATCTGCCCCCCTGAAGCAGGCCCAGTGCTTTTTTTTTTCCCAGGGAAAAGGCCCGAGGTCTGTGTTCGTGGCCTTGTGGCCTGGAGTGGCAGGCTGGCTCCTGAAATTGCATGGCACGCAGGATGGTTCCCCGGCCCAAGCTGGCACCAGTCCCAAGTTTGGCTGCTTTGACAGTGCCAAGGGGCTCCTACATTCTCCCATCTAGAACTAGGCAAGGTGAGGGGTTTATTTCCCAGGGAAAAGGGCGGAGGTTGGTGTTCACGGCCTGTGGTCAGGAGTGCCAGGCTGGCTCCTGAAAATTCCATGATTCGCAGGATTGTTCCCAGACCCAAGCTGGGCACCACTTCAAAGTCGGGCTGGTTTGACAGTGCCAAGTGGCTCCTGCAACCTGACGTCCCAGAATCAGGACGGATGAGTTTGGTTTGTCCGGGAAAAAGGGCTGAAGTTTGTCTTCAAACCCTGTGGCCTAATTGGCCGGCTGGCTCCTGGATTTCCATGATATGCAGGATGGTTCCCAGGACCCAAGCTGGCACCCACTTCAAAGTCGGGCCTGGTTTGACAGTGCCAAGTGGCTCCTGCAAACTGACGTCCAGAATCAGGATGGGTGACTTTGGTTTCTGTGGGAAAAGGCCTGAAGTTTGTCTCAAACCCTGTGGCCTAATTGGCCGGCTGGCTTCTGGAATTCCATGATATGCAGGATGGTTCCCAGACCCAAGCTGGCAACCACTTCAAAGTCGGGCTGGTTTGACAGTGCCAAGTGGCTCCTGCAACCTGACGTCCAGAATCAGGACGGATGAGTTTGGTTTGTCCGGGAAAAGGGCTGAAGTTTGTCTCAAACCCTGTGGCCTCATTGGCCGGCTGGCTCCTGGAATTCCATAATATGCAGGATGGTTTCCCAGACCAAAGCTGGCACCACTTCAAAGTCGGGCTGGTTTGACAGTGCCAAGTGGCTCCTGCAAACTGACGTCCAGAACCAGGGACCGTGAGTTTGGTTTCTGCGGGAAAAGGCCTGAAGTTTGTCTTCAAACCCTGTGCCCTAATTGGCCGGCTGGCTCCTGGAATTCCATGATATGCAGGATGGTTCCCAGACCCAAGCTGGCACCACTTCCAAGTCGGGCTGGTTTGACAGTGCTAGTGGCTCCTGCAAACTGACGTCCAGAATCAGGACAGGTGAGTTTGGGAAAAGGCCTGAAGTTTGTCTTCAAACCCCTTGCTCTAATTGGCCGGGTGGCTCCCGGAATTCCACAATATGCAGGATGGTTCCCAGACCCAAGATGGCACCACTTCCAAGTCGGGCTGGTTTGACAGTGCCAAGTGGCTCCTGAAAACTGACGTCCAGAATCCGGATGGGTGACTTTGGTTTCTGCGGGAAAAGGCCTGAAGTTTGTCTTCAAACCCTGTGCCCTAATTGGCCGGCTGGCTCCTGGAATTCCATGATATGCAGGATGGTTCCCAGACCCAAGGTGGCACCAGTGCCAAGTCAGGCTGGTTTGACAATGCCATGTGGCTCCTGCAATCTGCCATTCAGAACCGGGGCAGGTGAGTGTTGTTTGTCCGGGTAAAGGGCCGAGGTTTGTGGTCAGGGCCTGTGGCCGGAAGTGGCCGGCTGCCTCCTGAAATTCTGCGATACGCAGGATGGTTTCCAGACCCAAGCTGGCACCACTTGAAAGTCGGGCTGGTTTGAGAGTGCCAAGTGGCTCCTGCAAACTGACGTCCAGAATCAGGACGGGTGAGTTTGGTTTCTGCAGGAAAAGGCCTGAAGTTTGTCTTCAAACCCTGTGCTCTAATTGGCCGGCTGGCTCCCGGAATTCCAGGAAATGCAGGATGGTTCCCAGACCCAAGGTGGCACCACTTCCAAGTCGGGCTGGTTTGACAGTGCCAAGTGGCTCCTGCAAACTGACGTCCAGAATCAGGACAGGTGAGTTTGGTTTCTGCGGGAAAAGGCCTGAAGTTTGTCTTCAAACCCTCTGCCCCAATTGGCCGGCTGGCTCCTGGAATTCCATGATATGCAGGATGGTTCCCAGACCCAAGGTGGCACCACTTCCAAGTCGGGCTGGTTTGACAGTGCCAAGTGGCTCCTGCAAACTGACGTCCAGAATCAGGACGGGGTGAGTTTGGTTTCTGCGGGAAAAGGCCTGAAGTTTGTCTTCAAACCCCGTGCCCTAATTGGCCGGCTGGCTCCTGGAATTCCATGATATGCAGGATGGTTCCCAGACCCAAGCTGGCACCACTTCCAAGTCGGGCTGGTTTGACAGTGCCTAGTGGCTCCTGCAAACTGACGTCCAGAATCAGGACAGGTGAGTTTGGTTTCTGCGGGAAAAGGCCTGAAGTTTGTCTTCAAACCCCTTGCTCTAATTGGCCGGGTGGCTCCCGGAATTCCACAATATGCAGGATGGTTCCCAGACCCAAGATGGCACCACTTCCAAGTCGGGCTGGTTTGACAGTGCCAAGTGGCTCCTGAAAACTGACGTCCAGAATCCGGATGGGTGACTTTGGTTTCTGCGGGAAAAGGCCTGAAGTTTGTCTTCAAACCCTGTGCCCTAATTGGCCGGCTGGCTCCTGGAATTCCATGATATGCAGGATGGTTCCCAGACCCAAGGTGGCACCAGTGCCAAGTCAGGCTGGTTTGACAATGCCATGTGGCTCCTGCAATCTGCCATTCAGAACCGGGGCAGGTGAGTGTTGTTTGTCCGGGTAAAGGGCCGAGGTTTGTGGTCAGGGCCTGTGGCCGGAAGGCCGGCTGCCTCCTGAAATTCTGCGATACGCAGGATGGTTTCCAGACCCAAGCTGGCACCACTTGAAAGTCGGGCTGGTTTGAGAGTGCCAAGTGGCTCCTGCAAACTGACGTCCAGAATCAGGACGGGTGAGTTTGGTTTCTGCAGGAAAAGGCCTGAAGTTTGTCTTCAAACCCTGTGCTCTAATTGGCCGGCTGGCTCCCGGAATTCCAGGAAATGCAGGATGGTTCCCAGACCCAAGGTGGCACCACTTCCAAGTCGGGCTGGTTTGACAGTGCCAAGTGGCTCCTGCAAACTGACGTCCAGAATCAGGACAGGTGAGTTTGGTTTCTGCGGGAAAAGGCCTGAAGTTTGTCTTCAAACCCTCTGCCCCAATTGGCCGGCTGGCTCCTGGAATTCCATGATATGCAGGATGGTTCCCAGACCCAAGGTGGCACCACTTCCAAGTCGGGCTGGTTTGACAGTGCCAAGTGGCTCCTGCAAACTGACGTCCAGAATCAGGACGGGTGAGTTTGGTTTCTGCGGGAAAAGGCCTGAAGTTTGTCTTCAAACCCCGTGCCTTAATTGGCCGCGTGGCTCCCGGAATTCCATGATATGCAGGATGGTTCCCAGACCCAGGGTGGCACCACTTCCAAGTCGGGCTGGTTTGACAGTGCCAAGTGGCTCCTGCAAACTGACGTCCAGAATCAGGACAGGTGAGTTTGGTTTCTGCGGGAAAAGGCCTGAAGTTTGTCTTCAAACCCTGTGCCCTAATTGGCCAGCTGGCTCCTGGAATTCCAGGATATGCAGGATGGTTCCCAGACCCAAGCTGGCACCGCTTCAAAGTCGCAGTGGTTTAACAGTGCTATGTGGCTCCTGCCATCTGCCCTCCTGAAGCAGGCCCAGTGCTTTTTTTTTTCCAGGGAAAAAGGCCAAGGTTGGTGTTCAGGGCCTGTGGCCTGGAGTGCCAGGCTGGCTCCTGGAATTCCATGATATGCAGGATGGTTCCCAGACCCAAGCTGGCTGCAGTCCCAAGTGTGGCTTCTTTGACAGTGCCAAGTGGCTGCTGCAATCTGCCCTCCTGTACCGGGCCAGGTGAGTTTGGTTTGCCAGGGAAAAGGGTCGAGGTTTGTGTCTGGTGGCCTGTGGCTGGAAGTGGCTGGCTGCCTCCTGAAGTTCTGCGATATGCAGGATGGTTCCCAGACCCAAGCTGGCACCACTTCAAAGTTGGGCTGGTTTGACAGTGCCAAGTGGCTGCTGCAACCTGATGTCCAGTACCGGGCCAGGTGAAATTGGTTTGTCCGGGAAAAGGGCCGAGGTTGCTCTTCAAACCCTGTGGCCTAATTTGCCGGCTGGCTCCTGAAATTCCATGATATGCAGGATGGTTCCCAGACCCAAGCAGGCACCAGTGCCAAGGCAGGCTGGTTTAACAGTACCAAGTGGCTCCTGCAATCTCCCATCTAGAACCAGGCCAGGTGAGGTTTTTTTGCCAGGGAAAAGGGCCGAGGTTGGTGTTCACAGCCTGTGGTCTGGAGGGGCAGCCTGGCTCCTGAAATTCCATGATTCGCAGGATTATTCCCAGACCCAAGCTGGCACCACTTGAAAGTTGGGCTGGTTTGACAGTGCCAAGTGGCTCCTGTACCTTGCTGTCCAGTACCGGGCCAGGTGAGTTTGGTTTGTGCGGGAAAAAGGCTGAGGTTTGTCTTCAAACCCTGTGGCCTAATTGGCCGGCTGGCTCCTGGAATTCCATGATATGCAGGATGGTTCCCAGACCCAAGCTGGTCGCAGTCCCAAGTGTGGCTTCTTTGACAGTGCCAAGTGGCTCCTGCAATCTGCCGTCCTGTACCGGGCCAGGTGAGTTTGGTTTGCCAGGGAAAAGGGCCGAGGTTTGTGTCTGGTGGCCTGTGGCTGGAAGTGGCTGGCTGCCTCCTGAAGTTCTGCGATATGCAGGATGGTTCCCAGACCCAAGCTGGCACCACTTCAAAGTCGCACTGGTTTAACAGTGATATGTGGCTCCTGCAATCTGCCCCCCTGAAGCAGGCCCAGTGCTTTTTTTTTTCCCAGGGAAAAGGCCCGAGGTCTGTGTTCGTGGCCTTGTGGCCTGGAGTGGCAGGCTGGCTCCTGAAATTGCATGGCACGCAGGATGGTTCCCCGGCCCAAGCTGGCACCAGTCCCAAGTTTGGCTGCTTTGACAGTGCCAAGGGGCTCCTACATTCTCCCATCTAGAACTAGGCAAGGTGAGGGGTTTTTTTCCCAGGGAAAAGGGCGGAGGTTGGTGTTCACGGCCTGTGGTCAGGAGTGCCAGGCTGGCTCCTGAAATTCCATGATTCGCAGGATTGTTCCCAGACCCAAGCTGGCACCACTTCAAAGTCGGGCTGGTTTGACAGTGCCAAGTGGCTCCTGCAACCTGACGTCCAGAATCAGGACGGATGAGTTTGGTTTGTCCGGGAAAAGGGCTGAAGTTTGTCTTCAAACCCTGTGGCCTAATTGGCCGGCTGGCTCCTGGATTTCCATGATATGCAGGATGGTTCCCAGACCCAAGCTGGCACCACTTCAAAGTCGGGCTGGTTTGACAGTGCCAAGTGGCTCCTGCAAACTGACGTCCAGAATCAGGATGGGTGACTTTGGTTTCTGTGGGAAAAGGCCTGAAGTTTGTCTTCAAACCCTGTGGCCTAATTGGCCGGCTGGCTCCTGGAATTCCATGATATGCAGGATGGTTCCCAGACCCAAGCTGGCACCACTTCCAAGTCGGGCTGGTTTGACAGTGCCTAGTGGCTCCTGCAACCTGACGTCCAGAATCAGGACAGGTGAGTTTGGTTTCTGCAGGAAAAGGCCTGAAGTTTGTCTTCAAACCCCTTGCTCTAATTGGCCGGGTGGCTCCCGGAATTCCACAATATGCAGGATGGTTCCCAGACCCAAGACGGCACCACTTCCAAGTTGGGCTGGTTTGACAGTGCCAAGTGGCTCCTGCAAACTGACGTCCAGAATCCGGATGGGTGACTTTGGTTTCTGCGGGAAAAGGCCTGAAGTTTGTCTTCAAACCCTGTGCCCTAATTGGCTGGCTGGCTCCTGGAATTCCATAATATGCAGGATGGTTCCCAGACCCAAGGTGGCACCAGTGCCAAGTCAGGCTGGTTTGACAATGCCATGTGGCTCCTGCAATCTGCCATTCAGAACCGGGGCAGGTGAGTGTTGTTTGTCCGGGTAAAGGGCCGAGGTTTGTGGTCAGGGCCTGTGGCCGGAAGTGGCCGGCTGCCTCCTGAAATTCTGCGATACGCAGGATGGTTTCCAGACCGAAGCTGGCACCACTTGAAGTCGGGCTCGTTTGACAGTGCCAAGTGGCTCCTGCAAACTGACGTCCAGAATCAGGACGGGTGAGTTTGGTTTCTGCGGGAAAATGCCTGAAGTTTGTCTTCAAACCCCTTGCTCTAATTGGCCGGCTGGCTCCCGGAATTCCAGGAAATGCAGGATGGTTCCCAGACCCAAGGTGGCACCACTTCCAAGTCGGGCTGGTTTGACAGTGCCAAGTGGCTCCTGCAAACTGACGTCCAGAATCAGGACGGGTGAGTTTGGTTTGTCCGGGAAAAGGCCTGAAGTTTGTCTTCAAACCCTGTGCCCTAATTGGCTGGCTGGCTCCTGGAATTCCATAATATGCAGGATGGTTCCCAGACCCAAGGTGGCACCAGTGCCAAGTCAGGCTGGTTTGACAATGCCATGTGGCTCCTGCAATCTGCCATTCAGAACCGGGGCAGGTGAGTGTTGTTTGTCCGGGTAAAGGGCCGAGGTTTGTCTCCAGGGCCTGTGGCCGGAAGTGGCCGGCTGCCTCCTGAAATTCTGCGATACGCAGGATGGTTTCCAGACCGAAGCTGGCACCACTTCAAAGTCGGGCTGGTTTGACAGTGCCAAGTGGCTCCTGCAAACTGACGTCCAGAATCAGGATGGGTGACTTTGGTTTCTGCGGGAAAAGGCCTGAAGTTTGTCTTCAAACCCTGTGCCCTAATTGGCCAGCTGGCTCCTGGAATTCCATGATATGCAGGATGGTTCCCAGACCCAAGCTGGCCGCAGTCCCAAGTGTGGCTTCTTTGACAGTGCCAAGTGGCTGCTGCAATCTGCCGTCCTGTACCGGGCCAGGTGAGTTTGGTTTGCCAGGGAAAAGGGTCGAGGTTTGTGTCTGGTGGCCTGTGGCTGGAAGTGGCTGGCTGCCTCCTGAAGTTCTGCGATATGCAGGATGGTTCCCAGACCCAAGCTGGCACCACTTCAAAGTTGGGCTGGTTTGACAGTGCCAAGTGGCTGCTGCAACCTGATGTCCAGTACCGGGCCAGGTGAAATTGGTTTGTCTGGGAAAAGGGCCGAGGTTGCTCTTCAAACCCTGTGGCCTAATTTGCCGGCTGGCTCCTGAAATTCCATGATATGCAGGATGGTTCCCAGACCCAAGCAGGCACCAGTGCCAAGGCAGGCTGGTTTAACAGTACCAAGTGGCTCCTGCAATCTCCCATCTAGAACCAGGCCAGGTGAGGTTTTTTTGCCAGGGAAAAGGGCCGAGGTTGGTGTTCACAGCCTGTGGTCTGGAGGGGCAGCCTGGCTCCTGAAATTCCATGATTCGCAGGATTATTCCCAGACCCAAGCTGGCACCACTTCAAAGTTGGGCTGGTTTGACAGTGCCAAGTGGCTCCTGTACCTTGCTGTCCAGTACCGGGCCAGGTGAGTTTGGTTTGTGCGGGAAAAAGGCTCAGGTTTGTCTTCAAACCCTGTGCCCTAATTGGCCGGCTGGCTCCTGGAATTCCATGATATGCAGGATGGTTCCCAGACCCAAGCTGGTCGCAGTCCCAAGTGTGGCTTCTTTGACAGTGCCAAGTGGCTCCTGCAATCTGCCGTCCTGTACCGGGCCAGGTGAGTTTGGTTTGCCAGGGAAAAGGGCCGAGGTTTGTGTCTGGTGGCCTGTGGCTGGAAGTGGCTGGCTGCCTCCTGAAGTTCTGCGATATGCAGGATGGTTCCCAGACCCAAGCTGGCACCACTTCAAAGTCGCACTGGTTTAACAGTGATATGTGGCTCCTGCAATCTGCCCCCCTGAAGCAGGCCCAGTGCTTTTTTTTTTCCCAGGGGAAAGGCCCGAGGTCTGTGTTCGTGGCCTTGTGGCCTGGAGTGGCAGGCTGGCTCCTGAAATTGCATGGCACGCAGGATGGTTCCCCGGCCCAAGCTGGCACCAGTCCCAAGTTTGGCTGCTTTGACAGTGCCAAGGGGCTCCTACATTCTCCCATCTAGAACTAGGCAAGGTGAGGGGTTTTTTTCCCAGGGAAAAGGGCGGAGGTTGGTGTTCACGGCCTGTGGTCAGGAGTGCCAGGCTGGCTCCTGAAATTCCATGATTCGCAGGATTGTTCCCAGACCCAAGCTGGCACCACTTCAAAGTCGGGCTGGTTTGACAGTGCCAAGTGGCTCCTGCAACCTGACGTCCAGAATCAGGACGGATGAGTTTGGTTTGTCCGGGAAAAGGGCTGAAGTTTGTCTTCAAACCCTGTGGCCTAATTGGCCGGCTGGCTCCTGGATTTCCATGATATGCAGGATGGTTCCCAGACCCAAGCTGGCACCACTTCAAAGTCGGGCTGGTTTGACAGTGCCAAGTGGCTCCTGCAAACTGACGTCCAGAATCAGGATGGGTGACCTTGGTTTCTGTGGGAAAAGGCCTGAAGTTTGTCTTCAAACCCTGTGGCCTAATTGGCCGGCTGGCTTCTGGAATTCCATGATATGCAGGATGGTTCCCAGACCCAAGCTGGCACCACTTCAAAGTCGGGCTGGTTTGACAGTGCCAAGTGGCTCCTGCAACCTGACGTCCAGAATCAGGACGGATGAGTTTGGTTTGTCCGGGAAAAGGGCTGAAGTTTGTCTTCAAACCCTCTGCCCCAATTGGCCGGCTGCCTCCTGGAATTCCATGATATGCAGGATGGTTCCCAGACCAAAGCTGGCACCACTTCAAAGTCGGGCTGGTTTGACAGTGCCAAGTGGCTCCTGCAAACTGACGTCCAGAACCAGGACCGTGAGTTTGGTTTCTGCGGGAAAAGGCCTGAAGTTTGTCTTCAAACCCTGTGGCCTAATTGGCCGGCTGGCTCCTGGAATTCCATGATGTGCAGGATGGTTCCCAGACCCAAGCTGGCACCACTTGAAAGTCGGGCTGGTTTGACAGTGCCAAGTGGCTCCTGCAAACTGACGTCCAGAATCAGGATGGGTGACTTTGGTTTCTGCGGGAAAAGGCCTGAAGTTTGTCTTCAAACCCTGTGCTCTAATTGGCCGGCTGGCTCCTGGAATTCCATGATATGCAGGATGGTTCCCAGACCCAAGCTGGCACCACTTCAAAGTCGGGCTGGTTTGACAGTGCCATGTGGCTCCTGCAAACTGACGTCCAGAATCAGGACAGGTGAGTTTGGTTTCTGTGGGAAAAGGCCTGAAGTTTGTCTTCAAACCCTGTGGCCTAATTGGCCGGCTGGCTCCTGGAATTCCATGATATGCAGGATGGATCCCAGACCCAAGCTGGCACCGCTTCAAAGTCGGGCTGGTTTGACAGTGCCAAGTGGCTCCTGCAAACTGACGTCCAGAATCAGGATGGGTGACTTTGGTTTCTGCAGGAAAAGGCCTGAAGTTTGTCTTCAAACCCTGTGGCCTAATTGGATGGCTGGCTCCTGGAATTCCATGATATGCAGGATGGTTCCCAGACCCAAGCTGGCACCACTTCAAAGTCGGGCTGGTTTGACAGTGCCAAGTGGCTCCTGCAAACTGACGTCCAGAATCAGGATGGGTGACTTTGGTTTCTGCGGGAAAAGGCCTGAAGTTTGTCTTCAAACCCTGTGCCCTAATTGGCCAGCTGGCTCCTGGAATTCCATGATATGCAGGATGGTTCCCAGACCCAAGCTGGCACCGCTTCAAAGTCGCAGTGGTTTAACAGTGCTATGTGGCTCCTGCCATCTGCCCTCCTGAAGCAGGCCCAGTGCTTTTTTTTTTCCAGGGAAAAAGGCCAAGGTTGGTGTTCAGGGCCTGTGGCCTGGAGTGCCAGGCTGGCTCCTGGAATTCCATGATATGCAGGATGGTTCCCAGACCCAAGCTGGCCGCAGTCCCAAGTGTGGCTTCTTTGACAGTGCCAAGTGGCTGCTGCAATCTGCCGTCCTGTACCGGGCCAGGTGAGTTTGGTTTGCCAGGGAAAAGGGTCGAGGTTTGTGTCTGGTGGCCTGTGGCTGGCTGCCTCCTGAAGTTCTGCGATATGCAGGATGGTTCCCAGACCCAAGCTGGCACCACTTCAAAGTTGGGCTGGTTTGACAGTGCCAAGTGGCTGCTGCAACCTGATGTCCAGTACCGGGCCAGGTGAAATTGGTTCGTCTGGGAAAAGGGCCGAGGTTGCTCTTCAAACCCTGTGGCCTAATTTGCCGGCTGGCTCCTGAAATTCCATGATATGCAGGATGGTTCCCAGACCCAAGCAGGCACCAGTGCCAAGGCAGGCTGGTTTAACAGTACCAAGTGGCTCCTGCAATCTCCCATCTAGAACCAGGCCAGGTGAGGTTTTTTTGCCAGGGAAAAGGGCCGAGGTTGGTGTTCACAGCCTGTGGTCTGGAGGGGCAGCCTGGCTCCTGAAATTCCATGATTCGCAGGATTATTCCCAGACCCAAGCTGGCACCACTTCAAAGTTGGGCTGGTTTGACAGTGCCAAGTGGCTCCTGTACCTTGCTGTCCAGTACCGGGCCAGGTGAGTTTGGTTTGTGCGGGAAAAAGGCTGAGGTTTGTCTTCAAACCCTGTGGCCTAATTGGCCGGCTGGCTCCTGGAATTCCATGATATGCAGGATGGTTCCCAGACCCAAGCTGGTCGCAGTCCCAAGTGTGGCTTCTTTGACAGTGCCAAGTGGCTCCTGCAATCTGCCCTCCTGTACCGGGCCAGGTGAGTTTGGTTTGCCAGGGAAAAGGGCCGAGGTTTGTGTCTGGTGGCCTGTGGCTGGAAGTGGCTGGCTGCCTCCTGAAGTTCTGCGATATGCAGGATGGTTCCCAGACCCAAGCTGGCACCACTTCAAAGTCGCACTGGTTTAACAGTGATATGTGGCTCCTGCAATCTGCCCCCCTGAAGCAGGCCCAGTGCTTTTTTTTTTCCCAGGGGAAAGGCCCGAGGTCTGTGTTCGTGGCCTTGTGGCCTGGAGTGGCAGGCTGGCTCCTGAAATTGCATGGCATGCAGGATGGTTCCCCGGCCCAAGCTGGCACCAGTCCCAAGTTTGGCTGCTTTGACAGTGCCAAGGGGCTCCTACATTCTCCCATCTAGAACTAGGCAAGGTGAGGGGTTTTTTTCCCAGGGAAAAGGGCGGAGGTTGGTGTTCACGGCCTGTGGTCAGGAGTGCCAGGCTGGCTCCTGAAATTCCATGATTCGCAGGATTGTTCCCAGACCCAAGCTGGCACCACTTCAAAGTCGGGCTGGTTTGACAGTGCCAAGTGGCTCCTGCAACCTGACGTCCAGAATCAGGACGGATGAGTTTGGTTTGTCCGGGAAAAGGGCAGAAGTTTGTCTTCAAACCCTGTGGCCTAATTGGCCGGCTGGCTCCTGGATTTCCATGATATGCAGGATGGTTCCCAGACCCAAGCTGGCACCACTTCAAAGTCGGGCTGGTTTGACAGTGCCAAGTGGCTCCTGCAAACTGACGTCCAGAATCAGGATGGGTGAGTTTGGTTTCTGCGGGAAAAGGCCTGAAGTTTCTCTTCAAACCCTGTGGCCTAATTGGACGGCTGGCTCCTGGAATTCCATGATATGCAGGATGGTTCCCAGACCCAAGCTGGCACCACTTCAAAGTCGGGCTGGTTTGACAGTGCCAAGTGGCTCCTGCAAACTGACGTCCAGAATCAGGATGGGTGACTTTGGTTTCTGCGGGAAAAGGCCTGAAGTTTGTCTTCAAACCCTGTGCCCCAATTGGCCGGCTGGCTCCTGGAATTCCATGATATGCAGGATGGTTCCCAGACCCAAGCTGGCACCACTTCAAAGTCGGGCTGGTTTGACAGTGCCAAGTGGCTCCTGCAAACTGACGTCCAGAACCAGGACCGTGAGTTTGGTTTCTGCGGGAAAAGGCCTGAAGTTTGTCTTCAAACCCTCTGCCCTAATTGGCCAGCTGGCTCCTGGAATTCCATGATATGCAGGATGGTTCCCAGACCCAAGCTGGCCGCAGTCCCAAGTGTGGCTTCTTTGACAGTGCCAAGTGGCTGCTGCAATCTGCCGTCCTGTACCGGGCCAGGTGAGTTTGGTTTGCCAGGGAAAAGGGTCGAGGTTTGTGTCTGGTGGCCTGTGGCTGGAAGTGGCTGGCTGCCTCCTGAAGTTCTGCGATATGCAGGATGGTTCCCAGACCCAAGCTGGCACCACTTGAAAGTCGGGCTGGTTTGAGAGTGCCAAGTGGCTCCTGCAAACTGACGTCCAGAATCAGGATGGGTGAGTTTGGTTTCTGCGGGAAAAGGCCTGAAGTTTGTCTTCAAACCCCGTGCCCTAATTGGCTGGCTGGCTCCTGGAATTCCATAATATGCAGGATGGTTCCCAGACCCAAGGTGGCACCAGTGCCAAGTCAGGCTGGTTTGACAATGCCATGTGGCTCCTGCAATCTGCCATTCAGAACCGGGGCAGGTGAGTGTTGTTTGTCCGGGTAAAGGGCCGAGGTTTGTGTTCAGGGCCTGTGGCCAGAAGTGACCGGCTGCCTCCTGAAATTCTGCGATACGCAGGATGGTTCCCAGACCGAAGCTGGCACCACTTGAAAGTCGGGCTGGTTTGACAGTGCCAAGTGGCTCCTGCAAACTGACGTCCAGAATCAGGACGGATGAGTTTGGTTTCTGCGGGAAAAGGCCTGAAGTTTGTCTTCAAACCCTGTGCTCTAATTGGGCGCGTGGCTCCCGGAATTCCATGATATGCAGGATGGTTCCCAGACCCAAGCTGGCACCACTTCCAAGTCGGGCTGGTTTGACAGTGCCAAGTGGCTCCTGCAAACTGACGTCCAGAATCAGGACAGGTGAGTTTGGTTTCTGCGGGAAAAGGCCTGAAGTTTGTCTTCAAACCCTGTGCCCTAA
This sequence comes from Calcarius lapponicus, assembly GCA_039654755.1. Lineage (NCBI taxonomy): Eukaryota > Metazoa > Chordata > Aves > Passeriformes > Fringillidae > Calcarius > Calcarius lapponicus. The sequence goes on along the minus strand of JBBFKN010000098.1, from coordinate 26,252 downwards.
TTGGCTGGCTGGCTCCTGGAATTCCATAATATGCAGGATGGTTCCCAGACCCAAGGTGGCACCAGTGCCAAGTCAGGCTGGTTTGACAATGCCATGTGGCTCCTGCAATCTGCCATTCAGAACCGGGGCAGGTGAGTGTTGTTAATCCGGGTAAAGGGCCGAGGTTTTTGGTCAGGGCCTGTGGCCGGAAGTGGCCGGCTGCCTCCTGAAATGCTGCGATACGCAGGATGGTTCCCAGACCGAAGCTGGCACCACTTGAAAGTTGGGCTGGTTTGACAGTGCCTAGTGGCTCCTGCAAACTGACGTCCAGAATCAGGACGGGTGAGTTTGGTTTCTGCGGGAAAAGGCCTGAAGTTTGTCTTCAAACCCCGTGCTCTAATTGGCCGGGTGGCTCCCGGAATTCCACAATATGCAGGATGGTTCCCAGACCCAAGATGGCACCACTTCCAAGTCGGGCTGGTTTGACAGTGCCAAGTGGCTCCTGCAAACTGACGTCCAGAACCGGGGCAGGTGAGTGTTGTTTGTCCGGGTAAAGGGCCGAGGTTTGTGGTCAGGGCCTGTGGCCGGAAGTGGCCGGCTGCCTCCTGAAATTCTGCGATACGCAGGATGGTTTCCAGACCCAAGCTGGCACCACTTGAAAGTCGGGCTGGTTTGAGAGTGCCAAGTGGCTCCTGCAAACTGACGTCCTGAATCAGGACAGGTGAGTTTGGTTTCTGCGGGAAAAGGCCTGAAGTTTCTCTTCAAACCCTGTGCCCTAATTGGCTGGCTGGCTCCTGGAATTCCATAATATGCAGGATGGTTCCCAGACCCAAGGTGGCACCAGTGCCAAGTCAGGCTGGTTTGACAATGCCATGTGGCTCCTGCAATCTGCCATTCAGAACCGGGGCAGGTGAGTGTTGTTTGTCCGGGTAAAGGGCCGAGGTTTGTGTTCAGGGCCTGTGGCCGGAAGTGGCCGGCTGCCTCCTGAAATTCTGCGATACGCAGGATGGTTCCCAGACCGAAGCTGGCACCACTTGAAAGTCGGGCTGGTTTGACAGTGCCAAGTGGCTCCTGCAAACTGACGTCCAGAATCAGGACGGGTGAGTTTGGTTTCTGCGGGAAAAGGCCTGAAGTTTGTCTTCAAACCCTGTGCTCTAATTGGCCGGCTGGCTCCCGGAATTCCAGGAAATGCAGGATGGTTCCCAGACCCAAGGTGGCACCACTTCCAAGTCGGGCTGGTTTGACAGTGCCAAGTGGCTCCTGCAAACTGACGTCCAGAATCAGGACGGGCGAGTTTGGTTTCTGCGGGAAAAGGCCTGAAGTTTGTCTTCACACCCTGTGCCCTAATTGGCTGGCTGGCTCCTGGAATTCCATAATATGTAGGATGGTTCCCAGACCCAAGGTGGCACCAGTGCCAAGTCAGGCTGGTTTGACAATGCCATGTGGCTCCTGCAATCTGCCATTCAGAACTGGGGCAGGTGAGTGTTGTTTGTCCGGGTAAAGGGCCGAGGTTTGTGTTCAGGGCCTGTGGCCGGAAGTGGCCGGCTGCCTCCTGAAATTCTGCGATACGCAGGATGGTTTCCAGACCCAAGCTGGCACCACTTGAAAGTCGGGCTGGTTTGACAGTGCCAAGTGGCTCCTGCAAACTGACGTGCAGAATCAGGACAGGTGAGTTTGGTTTCTGCGGGAAAAGGCCTGAAGTTTGTCTTCAAACCCCGTGCCCTAATTGGCTGGCTGGCTCCTGGAATTCCATAATATGCAGGATGGTTCCCAGACCCAAGGTGGCACCAGTGCCAAGTCAGGCTGGTTTGACAATGCCATGTGGCTCCTGCAATCTGCCATTCAGAACCGGGGCAGGTGAGTGTTGTTTGTCCGGGTAAAGGGCCGAGGTTTGTGTTCAGGGCCTGTGGCCAGAAGTGGCCGGCTGCCTCCTGAAATTCTGCGATACGCAGGATGGTTCCCAGACCGAAGCTGGCACCACTTGAAAGTCGGGCTGGTTTGACAGTGCCAAGTGGCTCCTGCAAACTGACGTCCAGAATCAGGATGGGTGACTTTGGTTTCTGCGGGAAAAGGCCTGAAGTTTGTCTTCAAACCCTGTGCTCTAATTGGCCACGTGGCTCCCGGAATTCCATGATATGCAGGATGGTTCCCAGACCCAAAGTGGCACCACTTCCAAGTCGGGCTGGTTTGACAGTGCCAAGTGGCTCCTGCAAACTGACGTCCAGAATCAGGACAGGTGAGTTTGGTTTCTGCGGGAAAAGGCCTGAAGTTTGTCTTCAAACCCTGTGGCCTAATTGGCCGGCTGGCTCCTGGAATTCCATGATATGCAGGATGGTTCCCAGACCCAAGCTGGCACCACTTGAAAGTCGGGCTGGTTTGACAGTGCCAAGTGGCTCCTGCAAACTGACGTCCAGAATCAGGATGGGTGAGTTTGGTTTCTGCGGGAAAAGGCCTGAAGTTTGTCTTCAAACCCTGTGCCCTAATTGGCCAGCTGGCTCCTGGAATTCCATGATATGCAGGATGGTTCCCAGACCCAAGCTGGCACCGCTTCAAAGTCGCAGTGGTTTAACAGTGCTATGTGGCTCCTGCCATCTGCCCTCCTGAAGCAGGCCCAGTGCTTTTTTTTTTCCAGGGAAAAAGGCCAAGGTTGGTGTTCAGGGCCTGTGGCCTGGAGTGGCAGGCTGGCTCCTGGAATTCCATGATATGCAGGATGGTTCCCAGACCCATGCTGGCCGCAGTCCCAAGTGTGGCTTCTTTGACAGTGCCAAGTGGCTGCTGCAATCTGCCGTCCTGTACCGGGCCAGGTGAGTTTGGTTTGCCAGGGTAAAGGGTCGAGGTTTGTGTCTGGTGGCCTGTGGCTGGAAGTGGCTGGCTGCCTCCTGAAGTTCTGCGATATGCAGGATGGTTCCCAGACCCAAGCTGGCACCACTTCAAAGTTGGGCTGGTTTGACAGTGCCAAGTGGCTGCTGCAACCTGATGTCCAGTACCGGGCCAGGTGAAATTGGTTTGTCTGGGAAAAGGGCCGAGGTTGCTCTTCAAACCCTGTGGCCTAATTTGCCGGCTGGCTCCTGAAATTCCATGATATGCAGGATGGTTCCCAGACCCAAGCAGGCACCAGTGCCAAGGCAGGCTGGTTTAACAGTACCAAGTGGCTCCTGCAATCTCCCATCTAGAACCAGGCCAGGTGAGGTTTTTTTGCCAGGGAAAAGGGCCGAGGTTGGTGTTCACAGCCTGTGGTCTGGAGGGGCAGCCTGGCTCCTGAAATTCCATGATTCGCAGGATTATTCCCAGACCCAAGCTGGCACCACTTGAAAGTTGGGCTGGTTTGACAGTGCCAAGTGGCTCCTGTACCTTGCTGTCCAGTACCGGGCCAGGTGAGTTTGGTTTGTGCGGGAAAAAGGCTGAGGTTTGTCTTCAAACCCTGTGGCCTAATTGGCCGGCTGGCTCCTGGAATTCCATGATATGCAGGATGGTTCCCAGACCCAAGCTGGTCGCAGTCCCAAGTGTGGCTTCTTTGACAGTGCCAAGTGGCTCCTGCAATCTGCCGTCCTGTACCGGGCCAGGTGAGTTTGGTTTGCCAGGGAAAAGGGCCGAGGTTTGTGTCTGGTGGCCTGTGGCTGGAAGTGGCTGGCTGCCTCCTGAAGTTCTGCGATATGCAGGATGGTTCCCAGACCCAAGCTGGCACCACTTCAAAGTCGCACTGGTTTAACAGTGATATGTGGCTCCTGCAATCTGCCCCCCTGAAGCAGGCCCAGTGCTTTTTTTTTTCCCAGGGAAAAGGCCCGAGGTCTGTGTTCGTGGCCTTGTGGCCTGGAGTGGCAGGCTGGCTCCTGAAATTGCATGGCACGCAGGATGGTTCCCCGGCCCAAGCTGGCACCAGTCCCAAGTTTGGCTGCTTTGACAGTGCCAAGGGGCTCCTACATTCTCCCATCTAGAACTAGGCAAGGTGAGGGGGTTTTTTCCCAGGGAAAAGGGCGGAGGTTGGTGTTCACGGCCTGTGGTCAGGAGTGCCAGGCTGGCTCCTGAAATTCCATGATTCGCAGGATTGTTCCCAGACCCAAGCTGGCACCACTTCAAAGTCGGGCTGGTTTGACAGTGCCTAGTGGCTCCTGCAAACTGACGTCCAGAATCAGGACAGGTGAGTTTGGTTTCTGCGGGAAAAGGCCTGAAGTTTGTCTTCAAACCCCTTGCTCTAATTGGCCGGGTGGCTCCCGGAATTCCACAATATGCAGGATGGTTCCCAGACCCAAGATGGCACCACTTCCAAGTCGGGCTGGTTTGACAGTGCCAAGTGGCTCCTGCAAACTGACATCCAGAATCCGGATGGGTGACTTTGGTTTCTGCGGGAAAAGGCCTGAAGTTTGTCTTCAAACCCTGTGCCCTAATTGGCCGGCTGGCTCCTGGAATTCCATGATATGCAGGATGGTTCCCAGACCCAAGGTGGCACCAGTGCCAAGTCAGGCTGGTTTGACAATGCCATGTGGCTCCTGCAATCTGCCATTCAGAACCGGGGCAGGTGAGTGTTGTTTGTCCGGGTAAAGGGCCGAGGTTTGTGGTCAGGGCCTGTGGCCGGAAGTGGCCGGCTGCCTCCTGAAATTCTGCGATACGCAGGATGGTTCCCAGACCCAAGCTGGCACCACTTGAAAGTCGGGCTGGTTTGAGAGTGCCAAGTGGCTCCTGCAAACTGACGTCCAGAATCAGGACGGGTGAGTTTGGTTTCTGCGGGAAAAGGCCTGAAGTTTGTCTTCAAACCCTGTGCTCCAATTGGCCAGCTGGCTCCCGGAATTCCAGGAAATGCAGGATGGTTCCCAGACCCAAGGTGGCACCACTTCCAAGTCGGGCTGGTTTGACAGTGCCAAGTGGCTCCTGCAAACTGACGTCCAGAATCAGGACAGGTGAGTTTGGTTTCTGCGGGAAAAGGCCTGAAGTTTGTCTTCAAACCCTGTGCCCTAATTGGCTGGCTGGCTCCTGGAATTCCATAATATGCAGGATGGTTCCCAGACCCAAGGTGGCACCAGTGCCAAGTCAGGCTGGTTTGACAATGCCATGTGGCTCCTGCAATCTGCCATTCAGAACCGGGGCAGGTGAGTGTTGTTTGTCCGGGTAAAGGGCCGAGGTTTGTGTTCAGGGCCTGTGGCCGGAAGTGGCCGGCTGCCTCCTGAAATTCTGCGATACGCAGGATGGTTTCCAGACCGAAGCTGGCACCACTTGAAAGTCGGGCTGGTTTGACAGTGCCAAGTGGCTCCTGCAAACTGACGTCCAGAATCAGGACGGGTGAGTTTGGTTTCTGCGGGAAAAGGCCTGAAGTTTGTCTTCAAACCCCGTGCCTTAATTGGCCGCGTGGCTCCCGGAATTCCATGATATGCAGGATGGTTCCCAGACCCAGGGTGGCACCACTTCAAAGTCGGGCTGGTTTGACAGTGCCAAGTGGCTCCTGCAACCTGACGTCCAGAATCAGGACGGATGAGTTTGGTTTGTCCGGGAAAAGGGCTGAAGTTTGTCTTCAAACCCTCTGCCCCAATTGGCCGGCTGGCTCCTGGAATTCCATGATATGCAGGATGGTTCCCAGACCCAAGCTGGCACCACTTCAAAGTCGGGCTGGTTTGACAGTGCCAAGTGGCTCCTGCAAACTGACGTCCAGAATCAGGACGGGTGAGTTTGGTTTCTGCGGGAAAAGGCCTGAAGTTTGTCTTCAAACCCTGTGGCCTAATTGGACGGCTGGCTCCTGGAATTCCATGATATGCAGGATGGTTCCCAGACCCAAGCTGGCACCACTTCCAAGTCGGGCTGGTTTGACAGTGCCAAGTGGCTCCTGCAAACTGACGTCCAGAATCAGGATGGGTGACTTTGGTTTCTGCGGGAAAAGGCCTGAAGTTTGTCTTCAAACCCTGTGCTCTAATTGGACGGCAGGCTCCTGGAATTCCATGATATGCAGGATGGTTCCCAGACCCAAGCTGGCACCACTTCAAAGTCGGGCTGGTTTGACAATGCCATGTGGCTCCTGTAATCTGCCATTCAGAACCGGGGCAGGTGAGTGTTGTTTGTCCGGGTAAAGGGCCGAGGTTTGTGGTCAGGGCCTGTGGCCGGAAGTGGCCGGCTGCCTCCTGAAATTCTGCGATACGCAGGATGGTTCCCAGACCCAAGCTGGCACCACTTGAAAGTCGGGCTGGTTTGAGAGTGCCAAGTGGCTCCTGCAAACTGACGTCCAGAATCAGGACGGGTGAGTTTGGTTTCTGCGGGAAAAGGCCTGAAGTTTGTCTTCAAACCCTGTGCTCTAATTGGCCGGCTGGCTCCCGGTATTCCATGATATGCAGGATGGTTCCCAGACCCAAGGTGGCACCACTTCCAAGTCGGGCTGGTTTGACAGTGCCAAGTGGCTCCTGCAAACTGACGTCCAGAATCAGGACGGGTGACTTTGGTTTCTGCGGGAAAAGGCCTGAAGTTTGTCTTCAAACCCTGTGCCCTAATTGGCTGGCTGGCTCCTGGAATTCCATAATATGCAGGATGGTTCCCAGACCCAAGGTGGCACCAGTGCCAAGTCAGGCTGGTTTGACAATGCCATGTGGCTCCTGCAATCTGCCATTCAGAACCGGGGCAGGTGAGTGTTGTTTGTCCGGGTAAAGGGCCGAGGTTTGTGTTCAGGGCCTGTGGCCGGAAGTGGCCGGCTGCCTCCTGAAATTCTGCGATACGCAGGATGGTTCCCAGACCGAAGCTGGCACCACTTGAAAGTCAGGCTGGTTTGACAGTGCCAAGTGGCTCCTGCAAACTGACGTCCAGAATCAGGACAGGTGAGTTTGGTTTCTGTGGGAAAAGGCCTGAAGTTTGTCTTCAAACCCTGTGGCCTAATTGGCCGGCTGGCTCCTGGAATTCCATGATATGCAGGATGGTTCCCAGACCCAAGCTGGCACCACTTGAAAGTCGGGCTGGTTTGACAGTGCCAAGTGGCTCCTGCAAACTGACGTCCAGAATCAGGATGGGTGACTTTGGTTTCTGCAGGAAAAGGCCTGAAGTTTGTCTTCAAACCCTGTGGCCTAATTGGATGGCTGGCTCCTGGAATTCCATGATATGCAGGATGGTCCCCAGACCCAAGCTGGCACCACTTCAAAGCCGGGCTGGTTTGACAGTGCCAAGTGGCTCCTGCAAACTGACGTCCAGAATCAGGATGGGTGACTTTGGTTTCTGCGGGAAAAGGCCTGAAGTTTGTCTTCAAACCCTGTGCCCTAATTGGCCAGCTGGCTCCTGGAATTCCATGATATGCAGGATGGTTCCCAGACCCAAGCTGGCACCGCTTCAAAGTCGCAGTGGTTTAACAGTGCTATGTGGCTCCTGCCATCTGCCCTCCTGAAGCAGGCCCAGTGCTTTTTTTTTTCCAGTGAAAAAGGCCAAGGTTGGTGTTCAGGACCTGTGGCCTGGAGTGCCAGGCTGGCTCCTGGAATTCCATGATATGCAGGATGGTTCCCAGACCCAAGCTGGCCGATGTCGCTATGGGACACGAAAGAACACACACTCACCACCGCTCTCGAGGTGAAGGCAAAAAAGGGAATTTATTTTTCTGACTCCGACCTTTATAGTTCTCCAAAGGTGACAGTGGATTGGAGGGTGACAGTGACACTTCTTCAATGACACTGGTCAAACTAACAGTCTGTCAACTCTCTCCTCTTCCATAAAGGAATGAAAAACAATGAGCTGTTTACAAAACATGTGTGAAAAGGTTCCTCACAAGAATGTCAACATCAGAAGGCTTAGACTAAATAAAAACCAGGGTGACAGGCCGCAGTCCCAAGTGTGGCTTCTTTGACAGTGCCAAGTGGCTGCTGCAATCTGCCGTCCTGTACCGGGCCAGGTGAGTTTGGTTTGCCAGGGAAAAGGGTCGAGGTTTGTGTCTGGTGGCCTGTGGCTGGAAGTGGCTGGCTGCCTCCTGAAGTTCTGCGATATGCAGGATGGTTCCCAGACCCAAGGTGGCACCAGTGCCAAGTCAGGCTGGTTTGACAATGCCATGTGGCTCCTGCAATCTGCCATTCAGAACCGGGGCAGGTGAGTGTTGTTTGTCCAGGTAAAGGGCCGAGGTTTGTGTTCAGGGCCTGTGGCCGGAAGTGGCCGGCTGCCTCCTGAAATTCTGCGATACGCAGGATGGTTCCCAGACCGAAGCTGGCACCACTTGAAAGTCGGGCTGGTTTGAGAGTGCCAAGTGGCTCCTGCAAACTGACGTCCAGAATCAGGACGGGTGAGTTTGGTTTCTGCGGGAAAAGGCCTGAAGTTTGTCTTCAAACCCTGTGCTCTAATTGGCCGGCTGGCTCCCGGAATTCCAGGAAATGCAGGATGGTTCCCAGACCCAAGGTGGCACCACTTCCAAGTCGGGCTGGTTTGACAGTGCCAAGTGGCTCCTGCAAACTGACGTCCAGAATCAGGACGGGTGACTTTGGTTTCTGCGGGAAAAGGCCTGAAGTTTGTCTTCAAACCCTGTGCCCTAATTGGCTGGCTGGCTCCTGGAATTCCATAATATGCAGGATGGTTCCCAGACCCAAGGTGGCACCAGTGCCAAGTCAGGCTGGTTTGACAATGCCATGTGGCTCCTGCAATCTGCCATTCAGAACCGGGGCAGGTGAGTGTTGTTTGTCCGGGTAAAGGGCCGAGGTTTGTGTTCAGGGCCTGTGGCCGGAAGTGGCCGGCTGCCTCCTGAAATTCTGCGATACGCAGGATGGTTCCCAGACCGAAGCTGGCACCACTTGAAAGTCGGGCTGGTTTGACAGTGCCAAGTGGCTCCTGCAAACTGACGTCCAGAACCAGGACCGTGAGTTTGGTTTCTGCGGGAAAAGGCCTGAAGTTTGTCTTCAAACCCTGTGGCCTAATTGGCCGGCTGGCTCCTGGAATTCCATGATATGCAGGATGGTTCCCAGACCCAAGCTGGCACCACTTCAAAGTCGGGCCGGTTTGACAGTGCCAAGTGGCTCCTGCAACCTGACGTCCAGAATCAGGACGGATGAGTTTGGTTTTTCCGGGAAAAGGGCTGAAGTTTGTCTTCAAATCCTCTGCCCCAATTGGCCGGCTGGCTCCTGAAATTCCATGATATGCAGGATGGTTCCCAGACCAAAGCTGGCACCACTTCAAAGTCGGGCTGGTTTGACAGTGCCAAGTGGCTCCTGTACCTTGCTGTCCAGTACCGGGCCAGGTGAGTTTGGTTTGTGCGGGAAAAAGGCTGAGGTTTGTCTTCAAACCCTGTGGCCTAATTGGCCGGCTGGCTCCTGGAATTCCATGATATGCAGGATGGTTCCCAGACCCAAGCTGGTCGCAGTCCCAAGTGTGGCTTCTTTGACAGTGCCAAGTGGCTCCTGCAATCTGCCGTCCTGTACCGGGCCAGGTGAGTTTGGTTTGCCAGGGAAAAGGGCCGAGGTTTGTGTCTGGTGGCCTGTGGCTGGAAGTGGCTGGCTGCCTCCTGAAGTTCTGCGATATGCAGGATGGTTCCCAGACCCAAGCTGGCACCACTTCAAAGTCGCACTGGTTTAACAGTGATATGTGGCTCCTGCAATCTGCCCCCCTGAAGCAGGCCCAGTGCTTTTTTTTTTCCCAGGGAAAAGGCCCGAGGTCTGTGTTCGTGGCCTTGTGGCCTGGAGTGGCAGGCTGGCTCCTGAAATTGCATGGCACGCAGGATGGTTCCCCGGCCCAAGCTGGCACCAGTCCCAAGTTTGGCTGCTTTGACAGTGCCAAGGGGCTCCTACATTCTCCCATCTAGAACTAGGCAAGGTGAGGGGTTTTTTTCCCAGGGAAAAGGGCGGAGGTTGGTGTTCACGGCCTGTGGTCAGGAGTGCCAGGCTGGCTCCTGAAATTCCATGATTCGCAGGATTGTTCCCAGACCCAAGCTGGCACCACTTCAAAGTCGGGCTGGTTTGACAGTGCCAAGTGGCTCCTGCAAACTGACGTCCAGAATCCGGATGGGTGACTTTGGTTTCTGCAGGAAAAGGCCTGAAGTTTGTCTTCAAACCCTGTGCCCTAATTGGCCGGCTGCCTCCTGGATTTCCATGATATGCAGGATGGTTCCCAGACCCAAGCTGGCACAACTTCAAAGTCGGGCTGGTTTGACAGTGCCAAGTGGCTCCTGCAAACTGACGTCCAGAATCAGGATGGGTGACTTTGGTTTCTGCGGGAAAAGGCCTGAAGTTTGTCTTCAAACCCTGTGGCCTAATTGGCCGGCTGGCTTCTGGAATTCCATGATATGCAGGATGGTTCCCAGACCCAAGCTGGCACCACTTCAAAGTCGGGCTGGTTTGACAGTGCCAAATGGCTCCTGCAACCTGACGTCCAGAATCAGGACGGATGAGTTTGGTTTGTCCGGGAAAAGGGCTGAAGTTTGTCTTCAAACCCTCTGCCCCAATTGGCCGGCTGGCTCCTGGAATTCCATGATATGCAGGATGGTTCCCAGACCCAAGCTGGCACCACTTCAAAGTCGGGCTGGTTTGACAGTGCCAAGTGGCTCCTGCAAACTGACATCCAGGATCAGGATGGGTAACTTTGGTTTCTGCGGGAAAAGGCCTGAAGTTTGTCTTCAAACCCTGTGCCCCAATTGGCCGGCTGGCTCCTGGAATTCCATGATATGCAGGATGGTTCCCAGACCCAAGCTGGCACCACTTCAAAATTGGGCTGGTTTGACAGTGCCAAGTGGCTCCTGCAAACTGACGTCCAGAATCAGGCTGGGTGACTTTGGTTTCTGCGGGAAAAGGCCTGAAGTTCGTCTTCAAACCCTGTGCCCTAATTGGCCAGCTGGCTCCTGGAATTCCATGATATGCAGGATGGTTCCCAGACCCAAGCTGGCACCGCTTCAAAGTCGCAGTGGTTTAACAGTGCTATGTGGCTCCTGCCATCTGCCCTCCTGAAGCAGGCCCAGTGCTTTTTTTTTTCCAGGGAAAAAGGCCAAGGTTGGTGTTCAGGGCCTGTGGCCTGGAGTGCCAGGCTGGCTCCTGGAATTCCATGATATGCAGGATGGTTCCCAGACCCAAGCTGGCCGCAGTCCCAAGTGTGGCTTCTTTGACAGTGCCAAGTGGCTCCTGCAATCTGCCGTCCTGTACCGGGCCAGGTGACTTTGGTTTGCCAGGGAAAAGTGTCGAGGTTTTTGTCTGGTGGCCTGTGGATGGAAGTGGCTGGCTGCCTCCTGAAGTTCTGCGATATGCAGGATGGTTCCCAGACCCAAGCTGGCACCACTTCAAAGTTGGGCTGGTTTGACAGTGCCAAGTGGCTGCTGCAACCTGATGTCCAGTACCGGGCCAGGTGAAATTGGTTTGTCCGGGAAAAGGGCCGAGGTTGCTCTTCAAACCCTGTGGCCTAATTTGCCGGCTGGCTCCTGAAATTCCATGATATGCAGGATGGTTCCCAGACTCAAGCAGGCACCAGTGCCAAGGCAGGCTGGTTTAACAGTACCAAGTGGCTCCTGCAATCTCCCATCTAGAACCAGGCCAGGTGAGGTTTTTTTGCCAGGGAAAAGGGCCGAGGTTGGTGTTCACAGCCTGTGGTCTGGAGGGGCAGCCTGGCTCCTGAAATTCCATGATTCGCAGGATTATTCCCAGACCCAAGCTGGCACCACTTCAAAGTTGGGCTGGTTTGACAGTGCCAAGTGGCTCCTGTACCTTGCTGTCCAGTACTGGGCCAGGTGAGTTTGGTTTGTGCGGGAAAAAGGCTCAGGTTTGTCTTCAAACCCTGTGGCCTAATTGGCCGGCTGGCTCCTGGCATTCCATGATATGCAGGATGGTTCCCAGACCCAAGCTGGTCGCAGTCCCAAGTGTGGCTTCTTTGACAGTGCCAAGTGGCTGCTGCAATCTGCCGTCCTGTACCGGGCCAGGTGAGTTTGGTTTGCCAGGGAAAAGGGCCGAGGTTTGTGTCTGGTGGCCTGTGGCTGGAAGTGGCTGGCTGCCTCCTGAAGTTCTGCGATATGCAGGATGGTTCCCAGACCCAAGCTGGCACCACTTCAAAGTCGCACTGGTTTAACAGTGATATGTGGCTCCTGCAATCTGCCCCCCTGAAGCAGGCCCAGTGCTTTTTTTTTTCCCAGGGAAAAGGCCCGAGGTCTGTGTTCGTGGCCTTGTGGCCTGGAGTGGCAGGCTGGCTCCTGAAATTGCATGGCACGCAGGATGGTTCCCCGGCCCAAGCTGGCACCAGTCCCAAGTTTGGCTGCTTTGACAGTGCCAAGGGGCTCCTACATTCTCCCATCTAGAACTAGGCAAGGTGAGGGGTTTTTTTCCCAGGGAAAAGGGCGGAGGTTGGTGTTCACGGCCTGTGGTCAGGAGTGCCAGGCTGGCTCCTGAAATTCCATGATTCGCAGGATTGTTCCCAGACCCAAGCTGGCACCACTTCAAAGTCGGGCTGGTTTGACAGTGCCAAGTGGCTCCTGCAAACTGACGTCCAGAATCCGGATGGGTGACTTTGGTTTCTGCGGGAAAAGGCCTGAAGTTTGTCTTCAAACCCTGTGCCCCAATTGGCCGGCTGGCTCCTGGAATTCCATGATATGCAGGATGGTTCCCAGACCCAAGCTTGCACCGCTTCAAAGTCGCAGTGGTTTAACAGTGCTATGTGGCTCCTGCCATCTGCCCTCCTGAAGCAGGCCCAGTGCTTTTTTTTTTCCAGGGAAAAAGGCCAAGGTTGGTGTTCAGGGCCGGTGGCCTGGAGTGCCACGCTGGCTCCTGGAATTCCATGATATGCAGGATGGTTCCCAGACCCAAGCTGGCCGCAGTCCCAAGTGTGGCTTCTTTGACAGTGCCAAGTGGCTCCTGCAATCTGCCGTCCTGTACCGGGCCAGGTGAGTTTGGTTTGCCAGGGAAAAGGGTCGTGGTTTGTGTCTGGTGGCCTGTGGCTGGAAGTGGCTGGCTGCCTCCTGAAGTTCTGCGATATGCAGGATGGTTCCCAGACCCAAGCTGGCACCGCTTCAAAGTTGGGCTGGTTTGACAGTGCCAAGTGGCTGCTGCAACCTGATGTCCAGTACCGGGGCAGGTGAAATTGGTTTGTCCGGGAAAAGGGCCGAGGTTGCTCTTCAAACCCTGTGGCCTAATTTGCCGGCTGGCTCCTGAAATTCCATCATATGCAGGATGGTTCCCAGACCCAAGCAGGCACCAGTGCCAAGGCAGGCTGGTTTAACAGTACCAAGTGGCTCCTGCAATCTCCCATCTAGAACCAGGCCAGGTGAGGTTTTTTTGCCAGGGAAAAGGGCCGAGGTTGGTGTTCACAGCCTGTGGTCTGGAGGGGCAGCCTGGCTCCTGAAATTCCATGATTCGCAGGATTATTCCCAGACCCAAGCTGGCACCACTTGAAAGTTGGGCTGGTTTGACAGTGCCAAGTGGCTCCTGTACCTTGCTGTCCAGTACCGGGCCAGGTGAGTTTGGTTTGTGCGGGAAAAAGGCTCAGGTTTGTCTTCAAACCCTGTGGCCTAATTGGCCGGCTGGCTCCTGGAATTCCATGATATGCAGGATGGTTCCCAGACCCAAGCTGATCGCAGACCCAAGTGTGGCTTCTTTGACAGTGCCAAGTGGCTGCTGCAATCTGCCGTCCTGTACCGGGCCAGGTGAGTTTGGTTTGCCAGGGAAAAGGGCCGAGGTTTGTGTCTGGTGGCCTGTGGCTGGAAGTGGCTGGCTGCCTCCTGAAGTTCTGCGATATGCAGGATGGTTCCCAGACCCAAGCTGGCACCACTTCAAAGTCGCACTGGTTTAACAGTGATATGTGGCTCCTGCAATCTGCCCCCCTGAAGCAGGCCCAGTGCTTTTTTTTTTCCCAGGGAAAAGGCCCGAGGTCTGTGTTCGTGGCCTTGTGGCCTGGAGTGGCAGGCTGGCTCCTGAAATTGCATGGCACGCAGGATGGTTCCCCGGCCCAAGCTGGCACCAGTCCCAAGTTTGGCTGCTTTGACAGTGCCAAGGGGCTCCTACATTCTCCCATCTAGAACTAGGCAAGGTGAGGGGGTTTTTTCCCAGGGAAAAGGGCGGAGGTTGGTGTTCACGGCCTGTGGTCAGGAGTGCCAGGCTGGCTCCTGAAATTCCATGATTCGCAGGATTGTCCCCAGACCCAAGCTGGCACCACTTCAAAGTCGGGCTGGTTTGACAGTGCCAAGTGGCTCCTGCAAACTGACGTCCAGAATCAGGATGGGTGACTTTGGTTTCTGCGGGAAAAGGCCTGAAGTCTGTCTTCAAACCCTGTGGCCTAATTGGCCGGCTGGCTTCTGGAATTCCATGATATGCAGGATGGTTCCCAGACCCAAGCTGGCACCACTTCAAAGTCGGGCTGGTTTGACAGTGCCAAATGGCTCCTGCAACCTGACGTCCAGAATCAGGACGGATGAGTTTGGTTTGTCCGGGGAAAGGGCTGAAGTTTGTCTTCAAACCCTCTGCCCCAATTGGCCGGCTGGCTCCTGGAATTCCATGATATGCAGGATGGTTCCCAGACCAAAGCTGGCACCACTTCAAAGTCGGGCTGGTTTGACAGTGCCAAGTGGCTCCTGCAAACTGACGTCCAGAACCAGGACCGTGAGTTTGGTTTCTGCGGGAAAAGGCCTGAAGTTTGTCTTCAAACCCTGTGGCCTAATTGGCCGGCTGGCTCCTGGAATTCCATGATATGCAGGATGGTTCCCAGACCCAAGCTGGCACCACTTCAAAGTCGGGCTGATTTGACAGTGCCAAGTGGCGCCTGCAAACTGACGTCCAGAATCAGGATGGGTGACTTTGGTTTCTGCAGGAAAAGGCCTGAAGTTTGTCTTCAAACCCTGTGCCCTAATTGGCCAGCTGGCTCCTGGAATTCCATGATATGCAGGATGGTTCCCAGACCCAAGCTTGCACCGCTTCAAAGTCGCAGTGGTTTAACAGTGCTATGTGGCTCCTGCCATCTGCCCTCCTGAAGCAGGCCCAGTGCTTTTTTTTTTCCAGGGAAAAAGGCCAAGGTTGGTGTTCAGGGCCTGTGGCCTGGAGTGCCACGCTGGCTCCTGGAATTCCATGATATGCAGGATGGTTCCCAGACCCAAGCTGGCCGCAGTCCCAAGTGTGGCTTCTTTGACAGTGCCAAGTGGCTCCTGCAATCTGCCGTCCTGTACCGGGCCAGGTGACTTTGGTTTGCCAGGGAAAAGGGTCGTGGTTTGTGTCTGGTGGCCTGTGGCTGGAAGTGGCTGGCTGCCTCCTGAAGTTCTGCGATATGCAGGATGGTTCCCAGACCCAAGCTGGCACCACTTCAAAGTTGGGCTGGTTTGACAGTGCCAAGTGGCTGCTGCAACCTGATGTCCAGTACCGGGCCAGGTGAAATTGGTTTGTCCGGGAAAAGGGCCGAGGTTGCTCTTCAAACCCTGTGGCCTAATTTGCCGGCTGGCTCCTGAAATTCCATGATATGCAGGATGGTTCCCAGACCCAAGCAGGCACCAGTGCCAAGGCAGGCTGGTTTAACAGTACCAAGTGGCTCCTGCAATCTCCCATCTAGAACCAGGCCAGGTGAGGTTTTTTTGCCAGGGAAAAGGGCCGAGGTTGGTGTTCACAGCCTGTGGTCTGGAGGGGAAGCCTGGCTCCTGAAATTCCATGATTCGCAGGATTATTCCCAGACCCAAGCTGGCACCACTTCAAAGTTGGGCTGGTTTGACAGTGCCAAGTGGCTCCTGTACCTTGCTGTCCAGTACCGGGCCAGGTGAGTTTGGTTTGTGCGGGAAAAAGGCTGAGGTTTGTCTTCAAACCCTGTGGCCTAATTGGCCGGCTGGCTCCTGGAATTCCATGATATGCAGGATGGTTCCCAGACCCAAGCTGATCGCAGACCCAAGTGTGGCTTCTTTGACAGTGCCAAGTGGCTGCTGCAATCTGCCGTCCTGTACCGGGCCAGGTGAGTTTGGTTTGCCAGGGAAAAGGGCCGAGGTTTGTGTCTGGTGGCCTGTGGCTGGAAGTGGCTGGCTGCCTCCTGAAGTTCTGCGATATGCAGGATGGTTCCCAGACCCAAGCTGGCACCACTTCAAAGTCGCACTGGTTTAACAGTGATATGTGGCTCCTGCAATCTGCCCCCCTGAAGCAGGCCCAGTGCTTTTTTTTTTCCCAGGGAAAAGGCCCGAGGTCTGTGGCCTTGTGGCCTGGAGTGGCAGGCTGGCTCCTGAAATTGCATGGCACGCAGGATGGTTCCCCGGCCCAAGCTGGCACCAGTCCCAAGTTTGGCTGCTTTGACAGTGCCAAGGGGCTCCTACATTCTCCCATCTAGAACTAGGCAAGGTGAGGGGGTTTTTTCCCAGGGAAAAGGGCGGAGGTTGGTGTTCACGGCCTGTGGTCAGGAGTGCCAGGCTGGCTCCTGAAATTCCATGATTCGCAGGATTGTCCCCAGACCCAAGCTGGCACCACTTCAAAGTTGGGCTGGTTTGACAGTGCCAAGTGGCTCCTGCAACCTGACGTCCAGAATCAGGACGGATGAGTTTGGTTTGTCCGGGAAAAGGGCTGAAGTTTGTCTTCAAACCCTGTGGCCTAATTGGCCGGCTGGCTCCTGGATTTCCATGATATGCAGGATGGTTCCCAGACCCAAGCTGGCACCACTTCAAAGTCGGGCTGGTTTGACAGTGCCAAGTGGCTCCTGCAAACTGACGTCCAGAATCAGGATGGGTGACTTTGGTTTCTGCGGGAAAAGGCCTGAAGTTTGTCTTCAAACCCTGTGGCCTAATTGGCCGGCTGGCTTCTGGAATTCCATGATATGCAGGATGGTTCCCAGACCCAAGCTGGCACCACTTCAAAGTCGGGCTGGTTTGACAGTGCCAAATGGCTCCTGCAACCTGACGTCCAGAATCAGGACGGATGAGTTTGGTTTGTCCGGGAAAAGGGCTGAAGTTTGTCTTCAAACCCTCTGCCCCAATTGGCCGGCTGGCTCCTGGAATTCCATGATATGCAGGATGGTTCCCAGACCAAAGCTGGCACCACTTCAAAGTCGGGCTGGTTTGACAGTGCCAAGTGGCTCCTGCAAACTGACGTCCAGAACCAGGACCGTGAGTTTGGTTTCTGCGGGAAAAGGCCTGAAGTTTGTCTTCAAACCCTGTGGCCTAATTGGCCGGCTGGCTCCTGGAATTCCATGATATGCAGGATGGTTCCCAGACCCAAGCTGGCACCACTTCAAAGTCGGGCTGGTTTGACAGTGCCAAGTGGCGCCTGCAAAGTGACGTCCAGAATCAGGATGGGTGACTTTGGTTTCTGCAGGAAAAGGCCTGAAGTTTGTCTTCAAACCCTGTGGCCTAATTGGACGGCTGGCTCCTGGAATTCCATGATATGCAGGATGGTTCCCAGACCCAAGCTGGCACCACTTCAAAGTCGGGCTGGTTTGACAGTGCCAAGTGGCTCCTGCAAACTGACGTCCAGAATCCGGATGGGTGACTTTGGTTTCTGCGGGAAAAGGCCTGAAGTTTGTCTTCAAACCCTGTGCCCCAATTGGCCGGCTGGCTCCTGGAATTCCATGATATGCAGGATGGTTCCCAGACCCAAGCTGGCACCGCTTCAAAGTCGGGCTGGTTTGACAGTGCTATGTGGCTCCTGCCATCTGCCCTCCTGAAGCAGGCCCAGTGCTTTTTTTTTTCCAGGGAAAAAGGCCAAGGTTGGTGTTCAGGGCCTGTGGCCTGGAGTGCCAGGCTGGCTCCTGGAATTCCATGATATGCAGGATGGTTCCCAGACCCAAGCTGGCCGCAGTCCCAAGTGTGGCTTCTTTGACAGTGCCAAGTGTCTGCTGCAATCTGCCGTCCTGTACCGGGCCAGGTGAGTTTGGTTTGCCAGGGAAAAGGGTCGAGGTTTGTGTCTGGTGGCCTGTGGCTGGAAGTGGCTGGCTGCCTCCTGAAGTTCTGCGATATGCAGGATGGTTCCCAGACCCAAGCTGGCACCACTTCAAAGTTGGGCTGGTTTGACAGTGCCAAGTGGCTGCTGCAACCTGATGTCCAGTACCGGGCCAGGTGAAATTGGTTTGTCCGGGAAAAGGGCCGAGGTTGCTCTTCAAACCCTGTGGCCTAATTTGCCGGCTGGCTCCTGAAATTCCATGATATGCAGGATGGTTCCCAGACCCAAGCAGGCACCAGTGCCAAGGCAGGCTGGTTTAACAGTACCAAGTGGCTCCTGCAATCTCCCATCTAGAACCAGGCCAGGTGAGGTTTTTTTGCCAGGGAAAAGGGCCGAGGTTGGTGTTCACAGCCTGTGGTCTGGAGGGGCAGCCTGGCTCCTGAAATTCCATGATTCGCAGGATTATTCCCAGACCCAAGCTGGCACCACTTCAAAGTTGGGCTGGTTTGACAGTGCCAAGTGGCTCCTGTACCTTGCTGTCCAGTACCGGGCCAGGTGAGTTTGGTTTGTGCGGGAAAAAGGCTGAGGTTTGTCTTCAAACCCTGTGGCCTAATTGGCCGGCTGGCTCCTGGAATTCCATGATATGCAGGATGGTTCCCAGACCCAAGCTGGTCGCAGTCCCAAGTGTGGCTTCTTTGACAGTGCCAAGTGGCTCCTGCAATCTGCCGTCCTGTACCGGGCCAGGTGAGTTTGGTTTGCCACGGAAAAGGGCCGAGGTTTGTGTCTGGTGGCCTGTGGCTGGAAGTGGCTGGCTGCCTCCTGAAGTTCTGCGATATGCAGGATGGTTCCCAGACCCAAGCTGGCACCACTTCAAAGTCGCACTGGTTTAACAGTGATATGTGGCTCCTGCAATCTGCCCCCCTGAAGCAGGCCCAGTGCTTTTTTTTTTCCCAGGGAAAAGGCCCGAGGTCTGTGTTCGTGGCCTTGTGGCCTGGAGTGGCAGGCTGGCTCCTGAAATTGCATGGCACGCAGGATGGTTCCCCGGCCCAAGCTGGCACCAGTCCCAAGTTTGGCTGCCTTGACAGTGCCAAGGGGCTCCTACATTCTCCCATCTAGAACTAGGCAAGGTGAGGGGGTTTTTTCCCAGGGAAAAGGGCGGAGGTTGGTGTTCACGGCCTGTGGTCAGGAGTGCCAGGCTGGCTCCTGAAATTCCATGATTCGCAGGATTGTCCCCAGACCCAAGCTGGCACCACTTCAAAGTCGGGCTGGTTTGACAGTGCCAAGTGGCTCCTGCAACCTGACGTCCAGAATCAGGACGGATGAGTTTGGTTTGTCCGGGAAAAGGGCTGAAGTTTGTCTTCAAACCCTGTGGCCTAATTGGCCGGCTGGCTCCTGGATTTCCATGATAAGCAGGATGGTTCCCAGACCCAAGCTGGCACCACTTCAAAGTCGGGCTGGTTTGACAGTGCCAAGTGGCTCCTGCAAACTGACGTCCAGAATCAGGATGGGTGACTTTGGTTTCTGCGGGAAAAGGCCTGAAGTTTGTCTTCAAACCCTGTGGCCTAATTGGCCGGCTGGCTTCTGGAATTCCATGATATGCAGGATGGTTCCCAGACCCAAGCTGGCACCACTTCAAAGTCGGGCTGGTTTGACAGTGCCAAATGGCTCCTGCAACCTGACGTCCAGAATCAGGACGGATGAGTTTGGTTTTTCCGGGAAAAGGGCTGAAGTTTGTCTTCAAACCCTCTGCCCCAATTGGCCGGCTGGCTCCTGGAATTCCATGATATGCAGGATGGTTCCCAGACCAAAGCTGGCACCACTTCAAAGTCGGGCTGGTTTGACAGTGCCAAGTGGCTCCTGCAAACTGACGTCCAGAACCAGGACCGTGAGTTTGGTTTCTGCGGGAAAAGGCCTGAAGTTTGTCTTCAAACCCTGTGGCCTAATTGGCCGGCTGGCTCCTGGAATTCCATGATATGCAGGATGGTTCCCAGACCCAAGCTGGCACCACTTCAAAGTCGGGCTGATTTGACAGTGCCAAGTGGCGCCTGCAAACTGACGTCCAGAATCAGGATGGGTGACTTTGGTTTCTGCAGGAAAAGGCCTGAAGTTTGTCTTCAAACCCTGTGCCCTAAGTGGCCAGCTGGCTCCTGGAATTCCATGATATGCAGGATGGTTCCCAGACCCAAGCTTGCACCGCTTCAAAGTCGCAGTGGTTTAACAGTGCTATGTGGCTCCTTCCATCTGCCCTCCTGAAGCAGGCCCAGTGCTTTTTTTTTTCCAGGGAAAAAGGCCAAGGTTGGTGTTCAGGGCCTGTGGCCTGGAGTGCCAGGCTGGCTCCTGGAATTCCATGATATGCAGGATGGTTCCCAGACCCAAGCTGGCCGCAGTCCCAAGTGTGGCTTCTTTGACAGTGCCAAGTGGCTGCTGCAATCTGCCGTCCTGTACCGGGCCAGGTGACTTTGGTTTGCCAGGGAAAAGGGTCGAGGTTTGTGTCTGGTGGCCTGTGGCTGGAAGTGGCTGGCTGCCTCCTGAAGTTCTGCGATATGCAGGATGGTTCCCAGACCCAAGCTGGCACCACTTCAAAGTTGGGCTGGTTTGACAGTGCCAAGTGGCTGCTGCAACCTGATGTCCAGTACCGGGCCAGGTGAAATTGGTTTGTCCGGGAAAAGGGCCGAGGTTGCTCTTCAAACCCTGTGGCCTAATTTGCCGGCTGGCTCCTGAAATTCCATGATATGCAGGATGGTTCCCAGACCCAAGCAGGCACCAGTGCCAAGGCAGGCTGGTTTAACAGTACCAAGTGGCTCCTGCAATCTCCCATCTAGAACCAGGCCAGGTGAGGTTTTTTTGCCAGGGAAAAGGGCCGAGGTTGGTGTTCACAGCCTGTGGTCTGGAGGGGCAGCCTGGCTCCTGAAATTCCATGATTCGCAGGATTATTCCCAGACCCAAGCTGGCACCACTTGAAAGTTGGGCTGGTTTGACAGTGCCAAGTGGCTCCTGTACCTTGCTGTCCAGTACCGGGCCAGGTGAGTTTGGTTTGTGCGGGAAAAAGGCTGAGGTTTGTCTTCAAACCCTGTGGCCTAATTGGCCGGCTGGCTCCTGGAATTCCATGATATGCAGGATGGTTCCCAGACCCAAGCTGATCGCAGACCCAAGTGTGGCTTCTTTGACAGTGCCAAGTGGCTGCTGCAATCTGCCGTCCTGTACCGGGCCAGGTGAGTTTGGTTTGCCAGGGAAAAGGGCCGAGGTTTGTGTCTGGTGGCCTGTGGCTGGAAGTGGCTGGCTGCCTCCTGAAGTTCTGCGATATGCAGGATGGTTCCCAGACCCAAGCTGGCACCACTTCAAAGTCGCACTGGTTTAACAGTGATATGTGGCTCCTGCAATCTGCCCCCCTGAAGCAGGCCCAGTGCTTTTTTTTTTCCCAGGGAAAAGGCCCGAGGTCTGTGTTCGTGGCCTTGTGGCCTGGAGTGGCAGGCTGGCTCCTGAAATTGCATGGCACGCAGGATGGTTCCCCGGCCCAAGCTGGCACCAGTCCCAAGTTTGGCTGCTTTGACAGTGCCAAGGGGCTCCTACATTCTCCCATCTAGAACTAGGCAAGGTGAGGGGGTTTTTTCCCAGGGAAAAGGGCGGAGGTTGGTGTTCACGGCCTGTGGTCAGGAGTGCCAGGCTGGCTCCTGAAATTCCATGATTCGCAGGATTGTCCCCAGACCCAAGCTGGCACCACTTCAAAGTCGGGCTGGTTTGACAGTGCCAAGTGGCTCCTGCAACCTGACGTCCAGAATCAGGACGGATGAGTTTGGTTTGTCCGGGAAAAGGGCTGAAGTTTGTCTTCAAACCCTGTGGCCTAATTGGCCGGCTGGCTCCTGGATTTCCATGATATGCAGGATGGTTCCCAGACCCAAGCTGGCACCACTTCAAAGTCGGGCTGGTTTGACAGTGCCAAGTGGCTCCTGCAAACTGACGTCCAGAATCAGGATGGGTGACTTTGGTTTCTGCGGGAAAAGGCCTGAAGTTTGTCTTCAAACCCTGTGGCCTAATTGGCCGGCTGGCTTCTGGAATTCCATGATATGCAGGATGGTTCCCAGACCCAAGCTGGCACCACTTCAAAGTCGGGCTGGTTTGACAGTGCCAAATGGCTCCTGCAACCTGACGTCCAGATTTAGGACGGATGAGTTTGGTTTGTCCGGGGAAAAGGGCTGAAGTTTGTATTCAAACCCTCTGCCCCAATTGGCCGGCTGGCTCCTGGAATTCCATGATATGCAGGATGGTTCCCAGACCAAAGCTGGCACCACTTCAAAGTCGGGCTGGTTTGACAGTGCCAAGTGGCTCCTGCAAACTGACGTCCAGAACCAGGACCGTGAGTTTGGTTTCTGCGGGAAAAAGGGCTGAAGTTTGTCTTCAAACCCTGTGGCCTAATTGGCCGGCTGGCTCCTGGAATTCCATGATATGCAGGATGGTTCCCAGACCCAAGCTGGCACCACTTCAAAGTCGGGCTGGTTTGACAGTGCCAAGTGGCGCCTGCAAACTGACGTCCAGAATCAGGATGGGTGACTTTGGTTTCTGCAGGAAAAGGCCTGAAGTTTGTCTTCAAACCCTGTGCCCTAATTGGCCAGCTGGCTCCTGGAATTCCATGATATGCAGGATGGTTCCCAGACCCAAGCTGGCACCGCTTCAAAGTCGCAGTGGTTTAACAGTGCTATGTGGCTCCTGCCATCTGCCCTCCTGAAGCAGGCCCAGTGCTTTTTTTTTTCCAGGGAAAAAGGCCAAGGTTGGTGTTCAGGGCCTGTGGCCTGGAGTGCCAGGCTGGCTCCTGGAATTCCATGATATGCAGGATGGTTCCCAGACCCAAGCTGGCCGCAGTCCCAAGTGTGGCTTCTTTGACAGTGCCAAGTGGCTGCTGCAATCTGCCGTCCTGTACCGGGCCAGGTGACTTTGGTTTGCCAGGGAAAAGGGTCGAGGTTTGTGTCTGGTGGCCTGTGGCTGGAAGTGGCTGGCTGCCTCCTGAAGTTCTGCGATATGCAGGATGGTTCCCAGACCCAAGCTGGCACCACTTCAAAGTTGGGCTGGTTTGACAGTGCCAAGTGGCTGCTGCAACCTGATGTCCAGTACCGGGCCAGGTGAAATTGGTTTGTCCGGGAAAAGGGCCGAGGTTGCTCTTCAAACCCTATGGCCTAATTTGCCGGCTGGCTCCTGAAATTCCATGATATGCAGGATGGTTCCCAGACCCAAGCAGGCACCAGTGCCAAGGCAGGCTGGTTTAACAGTACCAAGTGGCTCCTGCAATCTCCCATCTAGAACCAGGCCAGGTGAGGTTTTTTTGCCAGGGAAAAGGGCCGAGGTTGGTGTTCACAGCCTGTGGTCTGGAGGGGCAGCCTGGCTCCTGAAATTCCATGATTCGCAGGATTATTCCCAGACCCAAGCTGGCACCACTTCAAAGTTGGGCTGGTTTGACAGTGCCAAGTGGCTCCTGTACCTTGCTGTCCAGTACCGGGCCAGGTGAGTTTGGTTTGTGCGGGAAAAAGGCTGAGGTTTGTCTTCAAACCCTGTGGCCTAATTGGCCGGCTGGCTCCTGGAATTCCATGATATGCAGGATGGTTCCCAGACCCAAGCTGGTCGCAGTCCCAAGTGTGGCTTCTTTGACAGTGCCAAGTGGCTCCTGCAATCTGCCGTCCTGTACCGGGCCAGGTGAGTTTGGTTTGCCAGGGAAAAGGGCCGAGGTTTGTGTCTGGTGGCCTGTGGCTGGAAGTGGCTGGCTGCCTCCTGAAGTTCTGCGATATGCAGGATGGTTCCCAGACCCAAGCTGGCACCACTTCAAAGTCGCACTGGTTTAACAGTGATATGTGGCTCCTGCAATCTGCCCCCCTGAAGCAGGCCCAGTGCTTTTTTTTTTCCCAGGGAAAAGGCCCGAGGTCTGTGTTCGTGGCCTTGTGGCCTGGAGTGGCAGGCTGGCTCCTGAAATTGCATGGCACGCAGGATGGTTCCCCGGCCCAAGCTGGCACCAGTCCCAAGTTTGGCTGCTTTGACAGTGCCAAGGGGCTCCTACATTCTCCCATCTAGAACTAGGCAAGGTGAGGGGTTTTTTTCCCAGGGAAAAGGGCAGAGGTTGGTGTTCACGGCCTGTGGTCAGGAGTGCCAGGCTGGCTCCTGAAATTCCATGATTCGCAGGATTTTCCCAGACCCAAGCTGGCACCACTTCAAAGTCGGGCTAGTTTGACAGTGCCAAGTGGCTCCTGCAAACTGACGTCCAGAATCAGGATGGGTGACTTTGGTTTCTGCGGGGAAAAGGCCTGAAGTTTGTCTTCAAACCCTGTGGCCTAATTGGCCGGCTGGCTCCTGGAATTCCATGATATGCAGGATGGTTCCCAGACCCAAGCTGGCACCACTTCAAAGTCGGGCTGGTTTGACAGTGCCAAGTGGCTCCTGCAAACTGACGTCCAGAATCAGGACGGATGAGTTTGGTTTGTCCGGGAAAAGGCCTGAAGTTTGTCTTCAAACCCTGTGGCCTAATTGGCCGGCTGGCTCCTGGAATTCCATGATATGCAGGATGGTTCCCAGACCAAAGCTGGCACCACTTCAAAGTCGGGCTGGTTTGACAGTGCCAAGTGGCTCCTGCAAACTGACGTCCAGAATCAGGCTGGGTGACTTTGGTTTCTGCGGGAAAAGGCCTGAAGTTTGTCTTCAAACCCTGTGCCCTAATTGGCCAGCTGGCTCCTGGAATTCCATGATATGCAGGATGGTTCCCAGACCCAAGCTGGCACCGCTTCAAAGTCGCAGTGGTTTAACAGTGCTATGTGGCTCCTGCCATCTGCCCTCCTGAAGCAGGCCCAGTGCTTTTTTTTTTCCAGGGAAAAAGGCCAAGGTTGGTGTTCAGGGCCTGTGGCCTGGAGTGCCAGGCTGGCTCCTGGAATTCCATGATATGCAGGATGGTTCCCAGACCCAAGCTGGCCGCAGTCCCAAGTGTGGCTTCTTTGACAGTGCCAAGTGGCTGCTGCAATCTGCCGTCCTGTACCGGGCCAGGTGAGTTTGGTTTGCCAGGGAAAAGGGTCGAGGTTTGTGTCTGGTGGCCTGTGGCTGGAAGTGGCTGGCTGCCTCCTGAAGTTCTGCGATATGCAGGATGGTTCCCAGACCCAAGCTGGCACCACTTCAAAGTTGGGCTGGTTTGACAGTGCCAAGTGGCTGCTGCAACCTGATGTCCAGTACCGGGCCAGGTGAAATTGGTTTGTCCGGGAAAAGGGCCGAGGTTGCTCTTCAAACCCTATGGCCTAATTTGCCGGCTGGCTCCTGAAATTCCATGATATGCAGGATGGTTCCCAGACCCAAGCAGGCACCAGTGCCAAGGCAGGCTGGTTTAACAGTACCAAGTGGCTCCTGCAATCTCCCATCTAGAACCAGGCCAGGTGAGGTTTTTTTGCCAGGGAAAAGGGCCGAGGTTGGTGTTCACAGCCTGTGGTCTGGAGGGGCAGCCTGGCTCCTGAAATTCCATGATTCGCAGGATTATTCCCAGACCCAAGCTGGCACCACTTCAAAGTTGGGCTGGTTTGACAGTGCCAAGTGGCTCCTGTACCTTGCTGTCCAGTACCGGGCCAGGTGAGTTTGGTTTGTGCGGGAAAAAGGCTGAGGTTTGTCTTCAAACCCTGTGGCCTAATTGGCCGGCTGGCTCCTGGAATTCCATGATATGCAGGATGGTTCCCAGACCCAAGCTGGTCGCAGTCCCAAGTGTGGCTTCTTTGACAGTGCCAAGTGGCTCCTGCAATCTGCCGTCCTGTACCGGGCCAGGTGAGTTTGGTTTGCCAGGGAAAAGGGCCGAGGTTTGTGTCTGGTGGCCTGTGGCTGGAAGTGGCTGGCTGCCTCCTGAAGTTCTGCGATATGCAGGATGGTTCCCAGACCCAAGCTGGCACCACTTCAAAGTCGCACTGGTTTAACAGTGATATGTGGCTCCTGCAATCTGCCCCCCTGAAGCAGGCCCAGTGCTTTTTTTTTTCCCAGGGAAAAGGCCCGAGGTCTGTGTTCGTGGCCTTGTGGCCTGGAGTGGCAGGCTGGCTCCTGAAATTGCATGGCACGCAGGATGGTTCCCCGGCCCAAGCTGGCACCAGTCCCAAGTTTGGCTGCTTTGACAGTGCCAAGGGGCTCCTACATTCTCCCATCTAGAACTAGGCAAGGTGAGGGGTTTTTTTCCCAGGGAAAAGGGCGGAGGTTGGTGTTCACGGCCTGTGGTCAGGAGTGCCAGGCTGGCTCCTGAAATTCCATGATTCGCAGGATTGTTCCCAGACCCAAGCTGGCACCACTTCAAAGTCGGGCTGGTTTGACAGTGCCAAGTGGCTCCTGCAAACTGACGTCCAGAATCAGGATGGGTGACTTTGGTTTCTGCGGGAAAAGGCCTGAAGTTTGTCTTCAAACCCTGTGGCCTAATTGGCCGGCTGGCTCCTGGAATTCCATGATATGCAGGATGGTTCCCAGACCCAAGCTGGCACCACTTCAAAGTCGGGCTGGTTTGACAGTGCCAAGTGGCTCCTGCAAACTGACGTCCAGAATCAGGACGGATGAGTTTGG